>JASDQU011179135.1:0-26237 GCA_032191745.1 Picea mariana | reverse complement strand
ATTCCTTCTTGATTTTGTCACCTTACTTTATCATTTCTTGATTTTGTCATTTCTCTTTATTATTTAAATAATCCACCTTGACTTTGTCACTTTACTTTATCATTTAAATAATGATTTCTTCTTTTAGGTCACTTTGACTTCTTTGACCTTGGGGGCTTCAAGCCTTCATGTGGGGGTCCTTCATCTTCGTAAGGCCATAACTCTGAAACCATGAGGAGTTATGTGACATTCCACATACCATCATAAATGGAATGACAAGAACTATCCATATAGGATAGTTTCACCAAAAATTTTCATCTCATTATTCCACATACAAGCATGGGTCCTCCAACCATTCTTCTAGGATAGCTCAATCCGCAAAGCGTCTTCCTGTGAGGGATTTCACCATAAGGGGATCACTTTGGAGTTCATCCGTTTGTGCACCTTATCAATCATGATAAGACAATAATGAGCCATCTATACATTTTTCCAACAATGCATCATATACCAATGAAACCACATCGATCCATCTTCATCATGTATCAATGACAACTCATTGATCCATCTTCATCTATGCATTCTCATCAAGGACAATACATATTATATTACATCAATCATCAATCAATCAATCCTTTGACATCAATCAATCAATTGACATCAATCAATCAAACCATTGGCATCAATGACAACATGATCCAACACCATGGACATTATCCCCTTCTCTACAAACAACATCTTTATCCAGAGTAGGATTTCTTCCAAAAGTATTTTACTAGGACATTCTATGAAATTAATTTCAACCTTGTTGAAAGAGTCAATGTATTCCACAAAAAATTCAATTATATATCCCTCCTTTACTTGAGAAAAACATAAATCAATGGCTCGATCACCCTTGTTGTCCAATTCCTTCAGCCTATAAATAGTGGCTTGATCCCAAACTATCAGCTCTAGTGGCCTCAAATAAGTATTAGTGGTAGTCTACTTTTTTGACCATTCATACAATAAACAAGGAAATTCAACAATGAAGAGCTCATGCATATCAATGTATATATACTTATCTTTCCATTTCTTCACATTGAATATCAGACCTTGAGTTTCCCACTGGGAAGACTCATGCTCCTTAGTATTTAACCAATCTTGAATTTCCTCCGAATATGGATACCACCTCATTTCTTTCCTTAATATTTCAATACAAGACTTTAAAGTCTCGAAAATGTAACCATTTTTTGGGTCGTTTCATGCTTATACATATCCTTCCTAACGTTGGGTAGTTGAGACCCAGGGTTCTTCCATATTTGACCAACAAAAATACCAAAGCATCGACATATCAATTTTCAGCCAAGGATGAAGAATGTCTCACCCAATATGCTTTGAGGATAATAGAGACCATATGGTCTTGTTTTAGGGATGATGGAAAAAACATACAAATATCCATCTGGGATTGCATTCATCTCATTCATTGCAACTAATTAAACGATTCTATAACATAAGGGAATTCATACATTCATTTAGACACATAATAGACACATCACATGTTCAAAATAAGTGTATATTTATTATCATCCTCATTCCATTATTCACAGACATATATTAAGAAAAGGATTTATAGACAACAAGAGTGTCTGATATTCCCTTAGATAATTCCTAGATTTACAATACATTATACCATGCACATTATTCTATACCTATAACACATAATAGAGTCAGACTTACAAATTGGTATGTTACAATACTTCAGAAGCTCAGAGTGAGATATTGAATAATAAATAAGTAGCAATAACTCAGTGGATCAACAACCCTTTCCTTGCCATCCTTTCTTCCTTTTATATTCTTCTTTGATTTGGATCTCTATCTCTTTTGTTTCTTCTCCACTCGCACTACTGAATAATAGTCATGCATGCTTCTGTCACCTGACTGCATTCCATGTATCCTTTCTAGAATCCGGGAAATATTAACTACCTCACTAACTCCTCTTCTGTCTACTCCAAGTTCCCTTGTGTTGATGACAATAATCATTTGGGAAGATTTCTTGATGATTCCTTTCTTGATTATGGTGTGTGTATTCTTGATTTCCATAATGCATCCCAAAACTCAGCCCGACACACAATACCAAAAATTGATCCGGTGCGCACTTCTTGTCACTCCTCATGTGTATGCTTGGACGTGTGCAAAATTAGAATGAATGTGAAAAAATTCATTTGTGCATGTGCGTGACATTAACCCAAAAATTTGGGTGCCAACAATGGAATTGGTAGTTTGATAATAACCTCTATCTTGGCTAGATATACTTTCATCCTTGCAAGAGACACATGATGACCAAGTACAATTCCATCAGTTAGCAACATAAAAAAAAAATCATTTTTCAGTACTAGATTTGTCTCTAGGCATCTTTTTATAATTTTTTCCATATTAGATAAAGCTTCTTCAAAATAATTTGTAGTATTCCATATATAACCAAAATAATACTAGAAAGAACACCTTTATTAATGATAGCAATGTTCACTTTCCTCTTCAAGGGGGAAACCTCCAGCAGAGAAAATCTCTATTACAATAATCTCCAAGAAAAAACTTCTCATACCCTCTACTCCTATTTATACTAAATATATCTATCCAAAAGAACAATCTAGAGGGATATCCTTCTAGAAACGGAAGCTTCTACTAGGTATTCTTACATTTGACTTATCCTTCCTTATTTCTAAGCATTATTAATATTGGCCTTTATTACATGGAATAATATTATTCTACCTACATGAGGGGTTAGGGAGGTTAGGTCCCTAACATTCCATCCCCCTTGAATAATAATCTTTTCCTCAAGGCTTAAGATGAGGAAATTGTTGTAGAATGGTGGCCAACTCCCATGTGGCATCTTCTGGAGTTGTATCTTTCCATTGGACTAACACTTCCTTGATGGCGCACTGATGGATATGATTCTCTTGATGGTCCAATACTGCTTGTGGTTGCAACCATATGGAACCTTTTTCATCCAACTTAGGGAGACTGGTTTGATTTTGGCACTTAGTTCCAATCACCTTCTTTAAGAAGGAGACATGAAAAACAAGATGGAGCTTCAACTGAATGGGTAGAGATAACTAATATGCCACCAATCCCATGTCCTCGAGAATTGTATAAGGACCATAAAATTTGGGAGAAATTTTCTGACAGTGTTCATCTTTGATTGAAGTCTTCTTATAAGGTTGTAGTCGAAGAAACACATGGTCCTATTCAACAAATTATCATTTGAAATGAACTTGATATGCTTGTTTCTTCATGTGATTTTGAGTCATGACCAAATTGTCTTTGAGGGCACGAAGAATAGCCTCTCGGACTATAAGGGGTTTTTCAACCTACTGAACCTTGGAAACCCCAAGCATATATGAGAGAAATGATGGGGGGTATTTTCTATATATTTCTTCAAAAGGGGTCATGCGAGTAGTCGTATGGTAATATGTGTTGTACCACCATTCATCTAGGGGTAACCATTAATCCCATTGATTTTTCCTCTCTAATGGAAAACAACTCAAATATGTTTCCAAACACTTGTTAACAACTTCAGTCTGGCCATCCATCTAGGGGTGATAGGCGGTGTTGAGATGCAGTTAGGTGCCCTGTAGCTTGAACAATTCTTGCCAAAAATTGTTGGTGAAAGTGGGATCTTTGCCAAAAACAATAGAATTAGGCATGCCATGAAGATTGAAGAGATTATCCATGATGATATGAGCCACTGTGGAGGCGTTGAATGGATGTTGAACAACAAAAAAATGAGCATATTTGGAGAGACGGTCGACAACCACCATGATGAAGGAATTATTGGCTAATTTAGGTAATTACACAATGAAAACCCTAGAAATATCATGCCAAATAGAAGGGAGAATCGAAAGCGGTTGGAGTGTGCTGAGAGCTTTGAAATTTTCTCCCTTGTTGACTTGATAGACTTCACATTCAGCCACAAAGGTGCAGATGCCTTGTTTCATACCATCCCAGAAAAAAGAACGTTTGACCCATTCATAGCTTTGGTAAAACCTGAATTCCCAGCTGTGGGTGAAGCATGAAGTTCAGAAAGAACAGTGGATTTAAGTTGTGATTGCTTTCATAAATACAAACAACCTTTGTAGTGAAACTCTTCATTGTTCCAATATTACCCTGGAGAAGCTAGATAATTGTGTTGCAATTGGTGGATCATGCTAGAAATTTTGGGGTCTTGCATCCATTCCTGACGAATAGCTTGGATCCACTCCGGTAGAAGGAAGGAGATGGAGGAAAGGGACCCATCTTCATATTTTTTGGAAAGAGAATCGACCACTACATTTTCCTTTCTATTCTTGTAAACGATCTCATAATCATAACCAAATAGCTTGGCCATCCATTCTTGTTTCTCTGGTGATGAAATTTGTTGATCCAGAAAATACTTGAGACTCTGATGATCATTTTTTATTTGGAACCACTGAACCAATAAATAAGGATGTCAGAGATCCATTGCATGTAGAATAGCTAACATTTCCTTTTCATAAATGGATTGGCCCAAATTTCTCTTGGAAATTTTTTTTCTAGTGAAGGCCAAATGCCTATCATCTTCATGATAACGATCTCAATTCCTATCCCAGAAGCATCACATTCCAATAAAAATGTCTTTTTGAAGTATGGAAGTGCTAGGATAGGGGTCAAGCACATAACATCTTTCAAGGCTTAGAAGGCATGATCCACATCTAGAGTCCAAGTGAAAGAATTCTTTTTAAGGAGATAAGTGAAAGGAGCTACAATGTTTCCATATTTTTGAACAAACTTCCTATAATATACCATTAAACCCATAAAAACACGTAAACTATTAAGAGTTTTAGGGTGAGGCCAATCCTACATAGCTTCAATTTTCTTAGGATCCACCCAGACACCATCCTTGCTGACAATATGACCCAGGTATTCCACTTCTTAGGCACCAAAGGCACATTTGGATTGTTTGAGGAAAATTTGGTGCTTAGAGAGTGGATGGAGAACTGGATTCACATGGGAGAGATGTGATGTCCAAGTTTTACTATAGATGAGAATATCATCAAAGAAAACTAAGACAAAATGATGGAGACAAGGATAGAAGACATGATTCATAAGACTTTGGAAAGTGGAGGGAGCATTACACAAGCCAAAGGGAATTACCAAGAATTCATAGTGACCCTCATGAGTTCAAAATGTAGTCTTGGGAATGTATTCTTCTTTCACACAGATTTAGTGGTAGGCAGAACATAGATCTAGTTTGGTGAAGTACTGAGCACTACTCAATTCATCCAAGAGGTCATCAATGATAGGAATTGGGAATTTAGCTTTAATTGTGAGTTTGTTGACAACGCAAAAATTAGGACACATGTTCCAAGTACCTTCTTTCTTGAGTACCATGACCATAGGGGAAGAATAGGGGCTGGTAGTGGGATGGATAACACTCGCTTCTAGAAATTCATGAACAATTTTCTTAATTTAATTTTTCTGGGCAAATGGATGATGATAAGGATGAACATTGGGCGGAAAAATACCTGGTATGAGAGGGATGGAATGATAATGGAATCCATGGGAAGGGGGAAGTTATTTGGTAGTGGTAAAAACAACTTGTTGGTGGGAGATGATAGATTGGAGTTCGGGATGTAAAAGAGGTGTCTCAACAGCATGACTGGAGTTGAGTAGGGAAATAATTCCAGAATGACCTTTTTTGAAGAGATTTTCCATGCAATGGGAACTAATGATCTCAGGGGATCCTGCTGGGATGCCTTGGAACTTATATTGTTGTCCCTCCTATTGGAATTGCATGGTTAAGTCCTTAAAATCCATGAGAATGGGACCAAGAGTGCGTAACCATTCGACAATGAGAACAATGTCACAACCACCCATGCCTATATCAAACATATGGGATTTCAGATGATACTGACCAATTTGAAGCCACACATTTTCACATCATCCCCCACATTTCATGGAGCCTCGATTGGCAATCATGATTTGAAAATTATTGATGGCATGGATGTAAAAATTGACTTCTTGGGAAATGTGACAATAAATAAAATTATGGGTGCTACCACTGTCCACAAGGATGATGACTTTCCTATTTTTAATGTAGCCAATTAATTTGAGAGTTTGGGGAGAAGAGAATACAACGAGGGAATTAAGGGAAATCATTGGGTCAAATTCTAGTGGATTAGAGGGTGGGGGCATATCAGATGGCGGTGGTAGTTCCTCCACACGTGGAACACCAACCTCTTCTTCAGAAATATCCCCAGTCACAACTATAAAAATATTTTGTTCCTTACACTTGTGCTCTGGAAAATATTGGTCATCACAATTATAACAAAGAACCTTGAGTTGACATTCAACAATTTCAGCCCTTGTTAATTTCTAGATCTTGAGGGTAGTTGCAAGAGGGGAATAATTGGTGGGTTTAGGGTGAGGGGCAAAGGAAGGTTTGTGGATCTAGGAGGATAAAATATATTGTTCTTCCTTGGCTTGTTGAGTAGCTTCCAACCAAGTCTGAGGGCGTGCCATGATAACATGGGCACATATTTCATCTTTGAGTCCAATGATAAAGCATTCTATGAAGAAAGCATCTGACATGCCCTCTGTTCTGAAATCCATGTGCTCAAATGTGGAAATAAAGTCTTCCACTATCCCATACTGCTTCAACTTGGTCAAATGGCCTAAATGGTGGGTGTCAAAGTCAAAGCAGTCATAAATTTCTGCCACAACCTATATCCAAGCAACATACCCTTGGCAGGCCATTTTTCTACATTGCCATTGTTCTAGCTCCAGATGCAGGACACCATAATGAAGATTGGATAAATCATCAGTAATGTGATGCAAAGAGAAATAATGTTCCATTTGGGTGACCCATCCTATAGGATTCGAGCCATAAAATTTGTTCACCTCAATTCTGGGAGGGTGGAAGTCTCGAGAAAAGTGGGTATTATGAGGACCTTGGTAATGGGAAGAATTATGGTCATCCTGATAAGATGGTTGTTCAGAAGAGGAAGGGTTATGGGAACGACCCATGAAATGTTCAAGGGTGGATTTGAGGTATTTGAGGTCTTTGTTGTGGGGAAATTGGTTCTGGAGGGTCTGAATAAAAGAATTGATTGAGCTAAGGTTGGAATTGATATTCTCGATGTCTTCCTTATTCTGGAGGTTGTCAGTGACCAATGTATTGAGTTCTTGGGATTGGGTGTTGGAAATTTGGAAAAATGGGTAGGGAAATGGGATAGGGGAAACACAAGGGGTCAAGGGGGGTGGGTGGGACCAATTAGAATAATGGTGTCAAATGATAGGTACCACTATGATCAGGTTGAAAAGGGGGATCCTATGGGATAGGGGCCAAATAAGGGTCTCAGAAAAGGGTCGGCTCCAAAAAAAAAAATTTGGGTTAAAATTGATAGGTTTCATTGGAATTGAGGCAAAGAGAGGAACCCAATAGGATAGGTCCCAAATAAGTGTTCATGTAGAGTTATATGATGGCCTAAATAATACTGCAGTGATAAAATGACCAAATTCTTAATAGGAAGAAATGTGTTGTAATTTCGCAACCAAAATGCAGGAGGCACAGTTGCACGACAATGGATCTTGTTTGTTTGATTTTTGTTTCTGTCTGAAGGTTTAGGGTATTCAAGGTTTCTATATACAATGGTTTTCCCTATGTTATAGCTCTCTGATATATGTGTAGGGTCCAATAGTAGTGCTCTTCCCAATATCTCAGGGCACCAACTAAGGAGGCTAAACCATGCCCTTAGCCATACTACACGACTACCCAGGTACTAGAGAGTATCTTCCCAAATTTTTTTCTCGATGGAACTATAGCATTCAAGAGGTTGATCAGTTTATCTATGGAGGGCTTCAGGATATCTAGGTCATTCATATAAAGGTGTTATCTAATGCGCTACCACTCGAATGATTACTCAGGGAAATTGGTTTGATTTTGGCACTTAGTTCCAATCACCTTCTTTAAGCAGGAGACATGAAAAACAAGATGGATCTTCAACTAACTAGGTAGAGCTAACTAATATGCCACCAATCCCATGTCCTTGAGAATTGTATAAGGACCATAAAATTTGGGAGAAATTTTCTGACAGTGTTTATCTTTGATTGAAGTCTTCTTATAAGGTTGTAGTCGAAGAAACACATGGTCCCCTTCAACAAATTGTCATTTGGAATGACCTTGATATGATTGTTTCTTCACGTGATTCTGAGCCATGACCAAATTGTCTTTGAGGGCACGAAGAATAGCCTCTCGGACTGTAAGGGTTTTTTCAACCTGCTGAACCTTTGAAACCCTAAGCATATATGAGAGAATTGATGAGGGATGTTTTCTATATACTGCTTCAAAAGGGGTCATGCGAGTAGTCGTATGGTAATATGTGTTGTACCACCATTCATCTAGGGGTAACTATTGATCCCACTGATTTTTCCTCTCCAATGAAAAACAACTCAAATATGTTTCCAAACACTTCTTAACAACTTCAGTCTGGCCATCCGTCTAGGGATGATAGGTAGTGTTGAGATGCAGTTAGGTGCCCTATATCTTGAACAATTCTTGCCAAAAATTGCTGGTGAAAGTGGGATCTTTGTCAGAGACAATAGAATTAGGCATGCCATGAAGATTGAAGATATTATCCATGATGATTTGAGCCACTGTGGAGGCCTTGAATGGGTGTTGAAGAGCACAAAAATGAGCATATTTGGAGAGATAGTCGACGACCACCATGATGAAGGATTTATTGCCTGATTTAGGTAATCCCACAATGAAATCCCTAGAAATATCACACCAAATAGAAGGGGGAATCAAAAGCAGTTGGAGTGTGCTCAAAGCTTTGAAATTTTCTCCTTTGTTGTGTTGATAGGCTTCATATTCATCCACAAAGGTGCAGACATGTTTTTTCATACCATCCCAGAAAAAAGAATGTTTGACCCGTTCATAGGTTTTGGTAAAACCTAAATTCCCAGCTGTGGGTGAAGCATGAAGTTCAGAAAGCACTGTGGATTTAGGTTGTGACTGCTTGCATAAATGCAAACGGCCTTTGTAGTGAAACTCTTCATTGTTCCAATGTTACCATAGAGAAGCTGGAGAATTGTGATGCAATTGGTGGATCATGATAGAAATTTTGGGGTCTTGCATCCATTCCTGATGAATAACTTGGATCCACTCTGGTACAAGGAAGGAGATAGAGAAAAGGGACCCATATTCATATTTTTTGGAAAGAGAGTCAGCCACTACATTTTACCTTTTATTCTTGTAAACGATCTCATAATCATAGACAAATAGCTTGGTCATCTATTATTGTTTCTCTGGTGATGAAATTCGTTGATCTAGAAAATACTTGAGACTATGATGATAATTTTTTATTTGGAACCGCTGAACCAATAAATAAGGACGTCAGATATCCATTGCATGAAGAATAGCTAACATTTTCTTTTCATAAATGGATTGGCCCAAATTTCTCTCGAAAATTTGTTTTCTAGTGAAGTCCAAATGCCTAGCATCTTCATGAGAATGACCCCAATTCCTTTCCCGGAAGCATCAAATTCCAATAAAAATGTCTTTGTGAAGTATGGAAGTGCTAGGATAGGGGTCTAGCACATAACATCTTTCAAGGCTCGGAAGGCATGATCAACATCTGGAGTCCAAGTGAAAGCATTCTTTTTAAGGAGATAAGTGAAGGGATATGCAATTTTTCCATATTTTCGAACAAACTTCCTATAATATCCCATTAAACCCAAAAAATCATGCAAACTATTAAGAGTTTTAGGGTGAGGCCAATCCACATCTTTCAAGGCTCAGAAGGCATGATCCACATCTAGAGTCCAAGTGAAAGCATTCCTTTTAAGGAGATAAGTGAAAGGAGCTGCAATGTTTCCATATTTCTGAACAAACTTCCTATAATATACCATTAAACCCATAAAAACATGTAAACTATTAAGAGTTTTAGGGTGAGGCCAATCCTACATAGCTTCAATTTTCTTAGGATACACCTGGACATCATCCTTGCTGACAATATGACCTAGGTATTCCACTTCTTAGGGACCAAAGGCACATTTGGATTGTTTCAGGAAAAGTTGGTGCTTAGAGAGTGGATGGAGAACTGGATTCACATGGGAGAGATGTGATGTCCAAGTTTTACTATAGATGAGAATATCATCAAAGAAAACTAAGACAAAATGATGGAGAAAAGGATAGAAGACATGATTCATAAGACTTTGGAAAGTGGAGGGAGCATTACACAAGACAAAGGGAATTACCAAGAATTCATGGTGACCCTCATGAGTTCAAAATGTAGTCTTGGGAATGTCTTCTTCTTTCATACAGATTTTGTGGTAGGCAGAACATAGATCTAGTTTGGTGAAGTACTGAGCACCACTCAATTCATCCAAGAGGTCATCAATGACAGGAATTGGGAATTTAGCTTTAATTGTGAGTTTGTTGAGGGCGCAAAAATTAGGACACATGTTCCAAGTACCTTGTTTCTTGAGTACCATGAACACAGGGGAAGAATAGGGGTTGATAGTGTGATGGATAATACTCGCTTCTAGAAATTCATGAACAATTTTCTTAATTTAATTTTTCTGGGCAAAGGGATGATGATAAGGGTGAAAATTGGGTGGAAAAATACCTGGTATGAGAGGGATGGAATGATCAGGGACTCCATGGGAAGGGGGAAGTTATTTGGGAGTGGTAAAAACAACTTGTTGGTGGGAGATGATAGATTGGAGTTCGGGATGTAAAATAGGTGTCTCGACATCATGAATGGAGTTGTGCAGGGAAATAATTCCAGAATGACATTTTTTGAGGAGATTTTCCATGCGATGGGAACTAATGATCTCAGGGGATCCTGCTGGGATGCCTTGGAACTTATATTATTGTCCATCCTATTGGAATTGTATGGTTAAGTCCTTAAAATCTATGAGAATGGGACCGAGAGTGCTTAACCATTCGACAATGAGAACAATGTCACAACCACCCATGTCTATATCAAACATATGGGATTTCAGATGATACTAACCAATTTGAAGCCACACATTTTCACATCATCCCCCACATTTCATGGAGCCTCCATTGGAAATCATGATTTCAAAATTATTGATGGCATGGATGTAACAATTGACTTCTTGGGAAATGTGATGATGAATAAAATTATGGGTGCTACCACTGTCCACAAGGATGATGAATTTCCTATTTTTAATGTAACCAATTAATTTGAGAGTTTGGGGAGTAGAGAATACAACGAGGGAATTAAGGGAAATCATTGGGTCAACTTTTGGTGCATCAGAGGGTGGGGTAAGATCAGATGGCGATGGTAGTTCCTCCATTGGTGGAACAACAACATCTTCTTCAGAAATATCCTCAGTCACAACCATAAAAATATTTTGTTCCTTACACTTGTTCCCTGGAAAATGTTGGTCATCACAATTATAACAAAGACCCTTGAGTTGACATTCAACCATTTCATCCCTTGTTAATTTTTGGATCTTGAGGGTAGTTGCAAGAGGGGCATAATTGGTGGGTTTAGGGTGAGGGGAAAAGGAAGGTTTGCATATCTATGGGGATACAATATGTTGTGCTTCCTTGGCTTGTTGAGTATCTTCCAACCAAGTCTGAGGGCATGCCATGATAACATGGGCACATATTTCATATTTAAGTCCAATGATAAAGAATTCAATGAAGAAAGCATCTGACATGCCCTCCGTTCTGAAATCCAAGTGCTCAAATGTGGAAATAAAGTCTTCCATTGTCCCAGAGTGCTTCAACTTAGTCAAATGGCCTAAATGGTGGGTGTCAGAGTCAAAGCGGTCATAAAGTTCTTCCACAACCTGTGTCCAGGCAACATACCCTTGGCAGGACTTTTTTCTACATTGCCACCATTTCCATTGTTCTAGATCTAGATGCAGGACACCATAATGAAGCTTGGACAAATCATCGATAATGCGATGCAAAGAGAAATAATGTTCCATTTGGGTGATCCATCCTATAGGATTCGAGCCATAAACTTTGTTCACCTCAATTTTGGGAGGGCGGAAGTCTTGAGAAAATTGGGTAGTATGAGGACCTTAGTAATGGGAAGAATTATGGTCATCCTGATAAGATGGTTGTTCAAAAGAGGAAGGGTTATGGGAACGACCCATGAAATGTTCAAGAGTGGATTTGAGGTATTTGAGGTCTTTGTTGTGGGGAAGTTGGTCCTGGAGGGTCTGAATAGAAAAATTGATTGAGCTAAGGTTGGAATTGATATTCTCGATGTCTTCCTTATTCTGGAGGTTGTCAGCGACCAATGTATTGAGTTCTTGGGATTGGGTGTTGTAAATTTGGAAAAATGGGTAGGAAAATGGTATAGGGGAAACATAAGGGGTCAAGGGGGGTGGGTGGGACAAATTATAAGAATGGTATCAAATGATAGGTACCACTGCGATCAGGTTGAAAAGGGGGATCCAATGGGATAGGGCCCAAATAAGGGTGTCGAAAAAGGGTCGAGTCCAAAAAAAAAAAAAANGGTTAAAAATGATAGGTATCATTGGAATTGGGGCAAAGAGAGGAACCTGATGGGATAGGTCCCAAATAAGTGTTCATTTAGAGTTATACGATGGCCTAAATAATACTGCGGTGATGAAATGACCAAATTCTTAACAGGAAGAAATGTGTTGTAATTTCGCAACCAAAATGCAGGAGGCACAGTTGCACGACAATGGATGTTGTTTGTTCGATTTTTGTTTCTGTCTGAAGGTTTGGGGTATTCAGGGTTTCTACAAACAAGGGTTTTCCCTGTGTTATAGCTCTCCGATATATGTGCAGGGTCCAATAGTAGTGCTCTGCCCAATATCTCAAGGCACCAACTAAGGAGTCTAAACCATTCCCTTAGCCGTACTACCCAACTTCCCAGGTACTAGAGAGTATCTTCCCAATTTTTTTTCTTGATGGAACTATATCATTCAGGAGGTTGATCATTTTATCTATGGAGGGCTTCAGGATATCTAGGTTGTTCATATAGAGGTGTTATCTAATGTGCTACCACTCAAATGGTTACCAACGTGTCTTACAAGGGTGGCCAACATATGTGCGCTTAAAAACCACTTGTAGTTCATGTATGTATGCTTCTTAGACTGTGGATTTATGTGGTGAACAACAAATCTATGCAACAAATCTATGTAGATTTAAGATGTGACAATATGTCTCTACCCTGAAAAAAATTAACCCACAATTTTCTGCTAAGGAAAGTGCTCTGATACCACTTGTAGTATTCCAGATATAAAATATTATGAAGAACAAAATTATTTTAGCAAGTAGTGGTGGCAAAACAATTATATAACCAGAACAATACCATATAATACCATAATAACACCAGAAAGAGCACCTTTATTAATGATATCAATGTTCACTTGCCTCTTCGAGGGGTAAATCTCTAGCAAAAAAATTCTCTATTACAATAATTTGGAAGAAAAAAATTATCATATCCTCTACTCCTATTTATACTAAATCTATCTATCCAAAAGAACAATCTAGAGAAATATCCTTCTAGAAGAGAAATCTTCTATTAGGTCTTCTTACATTTGACTTATTCTTCCTTATTTCTAGGCCTTATTAATATTGTCCTTTATTACATGGAATAATATTATTCTACCTACATGAGGGGTTAGGGAGGCTAGGTCCCTAACATAATTTCCATACACTGAAAAATCATCCATGTAGGCCTCTACACATTCAGGTATTAAATCAACAAAAATAGTTAGGAATACTCTCTAAAATGTACCAAGTTCACTACATGATCCAAATGGTAGTAATTTATAGGCATATTTCCCCAAGGACATGTGAAATGTTTCTTATATTGGTCCCGTGAAGCTATTTTTGTTTGATTATAGCCACTAAATCCACCAAGAAAAAAAAAATATTTATTCCATCCTAATGTGTCTCTAACTTGGTCGATGAAAGGTAAATGAAAGTGATATTTTAGATTTTATTTGTTTAATTCTCTATAGACAACACATATTCGTCATTTTCCATTATTTTTAGGTACTACCACCCAGGAAGAAACCCACTGGATATATGAGATAGGATAGATAAAGTATACTCTTATAAATTTGTGAAGCTCTTCTTTTACTATCTCTTTTATCATTGAATTCATCCTTCTTTATGGTTTCCTAATAGATTTAGTATTATCGTACATATAAATATGATGTGTACATGTATACGGATGGATACCTTGCATATCTATATAGTCCTAGGTGAATGCATTGGAATATTTTTGTAACAATTGAATTAATTGTTCTTCCTGAGATTTCTCTAAGTTAGAGATAATATTTAAACATTTCCCATGGACGATTTCAATTATTTTACTATGAGAATCTAACATTTCCAAAATATGATTAGTGGAAATTTGATGAGAATATTCAAATTTTTCTACATAATATGGATTGGAAATAAAATGATTAAGTATATTTTCATCATTTTCCTCTTTAAAATTTATAGTTTGAGCAATATTTAAAATACATTGAATAACTTCTTCAGAACCTGTCTATTTAAACCATGATATTTCTTCCAATTCATTTGGAGATTTAGCAAGCGGGTAGAGTGTAAATTTCTTAGTTTCATTACCTTTTGAAATAAGCATGTTCTATGATCTAAATATAATTAAATCATCGTTTATGTCCAACCAAGGTCTTCTGAGGATTAGGTGATGTCCCTCCAAACAAGATTTGGATTGAAGGATTACAAAATCTACTCGATACTCCCATGAATACAAAGACAAAATAATATCATCTACTATACCTTAGGTTTTACTCTAGACTTTTCTTTCAACTCCAATATTGTGGGTGTAGGTCGAAGATTCATATGTTAAAGTTTTGCATTGTTTCCATCATCATTACATCAATAGTTGCACCCAATTCAACTAAAGTATTCGAAATAGAAATATTGTTTATATGAATTGTAACTATTGGTACACCTGGATCAACATAATGTTTTGTTGTGATTTTTGTTGACATTAGACTAGCTAATTTTCCAATGATACGTACTGTAGGTGGATCTCTTTTATTCCTTCCTGATTTATTAAGACATAATTCCCTAATTTTATTTGCATAAATCGGTATATCATTTATAGCGTGTAATAATGGAATCTTAACATAAATATTCTTCAATTCATCTAAGAAATCATATTCAGAGGATATCACATGTTTTTCTAAATACAACCTCTCTAGAAAGGGAGGTGATTTGGTCAATTGTGATTGATCCTTCTAAGATTCAATTTATTTGTGTGCGATTGCAGTGCCAGTTTTTATCTTCTTCCTATTTTTCTTCTATAATTATCGGGGTTTCCTTTTGAAGTATTTTTCCAGAACTTAAGTGGATATCTTACACAAAAATAATTGAATATGTGGGAAATGTCCCTTATTCATCATTATAAATATGTTTCTCCACTTTGTTGTTGTTGGGATTTTCCACTGAATGGTATGGTATTTGAGTAGGTCTCGGTGGTGGTCAATTAGAAGGTAGTTGCACCTATTGTGGCAGAGTTATCTATGGTGGAGGAAGTATGGGATATTTTTGTTGAGTTAATTGAGTATATTGAGAGGATGAAAATTGTTTCTATTGTAGGTATTGTTGCTAGTGATATTGTTGAAAGGGAAAATATTTTTGTTGATATGGTGATTGATATGGATATTTAGGATATGATTATTGATATGGTTTTTGATAATTTTATGACTGATATATTTGTTGAGGATTATAAGGAGGATGGTTTCCATAAGTATGTCATTTCCAACCATATTGATGAGGTTGGTTTTGGGCCTGCTAAGGAGGCCATGTGTTCCAAGGCATAGGGACATTCCATGTATTTTTCATAGGATTTGGATTTTAATATCTAGGAAATTTTGAATAGGATCTTGAGACATACTTGTTGCTCGGGGATACCAATGCATTCTAGGTGAAACATAGTAAAGAGATTATGTTACTTCATTTTCTCCTTTCCAGGTTGCTTTCAATTCTGGTAACTTTGGACAATTTTCTGTTGAATGTCTTTCTGCACAAATTCCACAAAGTTGAATACTACCTGATAAACAATATCTCAATGGATGTTTTTCCTACATTTAGGGAAAAACATTATAAGGCCTCATTTTTTTCTTCTTGCCTCTTTTTGGATTTTAATATATCAATTTGAGAACCTAATGTACTTAATAGATCGGTCTTGAAATTTTCCAACTGAATTCCTAATTATTCCCTTGTTAAACTTCTAGTAGTTGATTTAGTAGCTTTTGAAAGAACATCCCTCTGTCCTTTGCCAACTTTAGCCTTGCCTCTTGAATATTTCCTGCACATCTCAAAAATTTGATCAAATGGTAGATAAGAAATATCTCCATATCCCATGAGGTTAAGAACATGTATATACTCATCTTGAATTCCTTTTAAATTATTGTACAAATAATATCAAGATTCAAAGAGATATGTTCATATTTTAACAAATTATATAAAAAAATCTCTAAATAGTCCCCTAACATCTCATCTTCTTGTTGAGTCATTCTAAGAATATCTTCTTTAGAATATAAAGACCTACAATATTCTTAATATTTCTTAAGAAATATTTTTCTCATGGTCTCCCAATGTGCAATAGTGTTCTCACCTAGTCCCATGAACCATTTTAAAAAAAATCCTTTTAAAGTAGCATAAAATAATTGAAGTATTTTTGTATCATTAGTACAACCATAAATATGACATGAAATATTGAATTCGAAAAGGAAATAATCAAGGTATTCAGTGGCTATACCATGAAAATTTTCCCCAAAAATAAAAGTGTAATATTTTTCATTTTAACTTCATTACCAAAAAGTGTAGGTTTATTTAGAATAGTAAATCTAAAAGTCACTTCCCTTTCTTCTTCTTAAACTCCTACCCTTTCTATTTCACCACTTGGTCATATTTCTCTTTCTCCTTATGTTTCTAGTATTCTTTCTCATTCTACATTTATTCTTGGTCCTCTTTCTCACTCTCCACTTGCTCTTTCTCTTCTTCCTCCCACGTGAGATTCATCTTCATCTACTATTTTATTTTCCCAAAAGATCCAAAGTTCCTTATTTCATCCTTTTGGTTTTTCTTTAGTCTCTTCTATTTGTTCAACGGTCTCTTTTGTTTGTGTTTTCTTTGAGCTTCCTACAACAATATGTTTCCATGTTTCCTTTTTAGTACTTTCATGCCAATTAGTAGTTGGGGTTTTTGTGGATGATCTTATTGGTGGTTTTGTTTTATCAAAAGCATATGAAACTACTTATTTTATTGTTTTAATGAATCTACCTTTATTATCTCTTGGCCTAATTGATTTATTCATACAAATAATGCATTATTAGGGCTTGTAAAGACTCACTATAGTGAGTGCATCATGATTTTTCACTACAAAAATTCTAGAATGAGGTCGTCTTTGCATCTTACTGTCTTCACTCCTCCTTGTCACACACACACACAAACACACACACACACACACACACACACACACATATATATATATATATTAATTATTATTGCACTTCCCCAAAAATGGCGCCAAAAAATGTCAGATCAATTTACTTGCATAAATTTTATATCAATCTAAAGTTCATAAAATTATGAAGTGCACTCATTGTATGTGAAAGAATTGGCTTAGAATTTTCCTGATACATCACTTAATAAATAATTCAAATTCTAAATGAGCTTAAACTAAGAATGGAATAAAGTTAAAAACTATAATAAATAAAGAAGTATGAATTCTAAGTAAATCACTGAAATAAAAAATAGAAGTTCTAACTATACTCAAACAACTGCAATGTAAGATAAAAATTGGCAATGTAAATTTCAAAGAAAGACGAGAACTAATCTTCCCAATATGAGGATACCAAAGATTTCATAGGTAGAAAAACAAGTTGTGACATCTCATGCTTCCAATGGCTCCCACAACAATACTTTGTTCACATGTGGAGTTTGTTCACATGTGGAGTTTGATGATTGAGAAATAATCCTAAAATTCATGCATCAAATATAAAGGCTCTTTATCTAAATCAAATGGAAAGAAACTTGATCAATTGTAATTGGCCAATTAACATCCCTATAGGTAGAAAAACAGGCTATAATGTATCTATTCAACTCTTTGTGGTTGAAAGAGGCTTGTAGAAATACTCTGTAGACCACTCCAGTCCTTGCTAAAAGGAAGATTTAGAATTGATTAAAGAGAGAACTACACTTTATCAAATGAAACTCTTTTTGCAATCTAAGAAACATACAACTGATATATATAGCAAAACGTAAAGAACATAATGAAAGGTATTTATCAATGAAGAATGCACAATAAAAACAAATATATGTACATATGAAGAATGAGTGCACATGCTACAGTTTAGGGGCCCTCTAGAACCTAGTTTGCACACATAGTAAGATCCACTAACTGAAGAAACTCAGAGCCACTTTATATTAAAAATAGAAACTGATACAACACTTAGTTTAAAATTTCTTTGTATATAAGAAGTGTTTTTTTTTTTTTTACTTTAATCCTTGTAGCTATTTATTAAAAAAAAATCAAACTTACTAAGATATCAATCCTCTATGTATTAATTACATTCTTAATTTAGCATACAAATACACCCAATTTGATCCCTGGAACAGTCGGATGTGTGGTTAGTCATGCATTCTAGAAGAGGTGCAAATTTCTTCCTTGTTGGTGTGTGATTTCCTTGTTGGTGAAGTTCTTACTTCCGCATTGACTAGACTCTTTTGTTTGATCTCTTGCGGATGTGAGAGGAAACTGACCATGTCGTGAACCCAAGGATCAAAACCCATGTCTTTGTTTTTTTCTGAAAATGTTTGCAAGTATATTAACAAAGGATAATTTACCAGATTAACTTCTTTCTTGTAAAATTTGATAATAATAAAAAAAAATCAATACTTAAATTTTCTAAATAAACAAAATTAAAAAAACAAAATAGTGAAAATACTTTTTTATGGGTTTATTTATCTTTATTGGTGAAAAATATAGTCAAAATGCACAAAAGTAAGGGAAAAGGATGTGGATATGGATGAAATGAAGAAGGTTTGTGTGGATTTTTTAATGACAAAACTAAGGACCAACAGATGCCACATTCATGAACAAATTTTGGTAGGCATTGTTTAAACTTTGGGGTACCCAAGTGAAAATGAGCACTATGTATCATATCCAAACCAATGGTCAAGTAGAAGTAGTCAATAAGTGCCTAGAAACCAATTTGTGATGCTTCACTTTAGACAAAAAACACTTATGGGAACAATGGATACCCCTTTGAGAAGGATGTTACAATATCACTTATTATGGAGCTACTAAAATGATACCATATAAAGCTATCTATGTCCAAAAACCCCTATTAGTGGCTTCATATTTACCAGGAACCTCTGAGGTTCATGAAGTAGATAATGCACTTCATACTAAAGAAGCCATTCTCCACAAACATAAAGAAAATTTGGTTATAGATCAAAATAGAATGAAGCAACAAGATGAATGACATTGATCCGAGCATTGTTTTACATAAAGGGGTTTTGTAGATAGATCTAGTGATTTAGGTACATCAAGGATTCCTTACCCTTTCTTTTATTTGTAGTTTTTTCTTTTCAATTTAAATTTATTACTTCTAAATGTCAAACCTATTTAATGAACTATGAATTAATAGTAAGGTATGATATTAATGACATTAAGAATAGATAAAAACATATGTTTATCCATAATTATGATTAATCCATATTGGATAATTATATTATTTTCCATCTATCACAATGCTTTCAGAGTGGAAAAAATGGAGGAATCAACTTACATGGTCATTTTAATGGTAGATACCAGTTTGGAAAATTGGGGCTTGAAACCTTCCAAAGCCAATTTAAGGCATCAAACAAAATTTTTTAGGTCCAAAAATTTCTTATCTTTAGCTAAGTTCCTTGACATTATTCTACACATCGATACCTTTCCAACATTACAAACATTGTGTCAATTGAAGCTCGTATGCAAAATCTATGCCTCCTACAAGTTGACCTACCATGTTGACCACCATGATACTAGTGGATGCCACATCAACCCCTATTACTCATGCATATGGGGCTAGCCACATATGGACTTCCAAGAATGTTCTAGAAGGTCCAAAACTTTATCACAATTGAAGGTTGAGGAAGTGAAAATCCTACCCCTAGATGGCTATCAGGCAATGTTAAATATCGAGCTACTAGGAAGTGAAGGGATTCCATTCGTTTGCATTGTATTTGTTCCATAATTGAGTAGATAGATAGGAGTGGTATTTTGAGAGAATAACAAAGGAGGAGAGATCTCATAGCATCCATATCATTCATAGTGTCAAAGGAAACTCCACAAAGAGTGCAGGGAAAAGTTTAGGTGATATATATCACCCATGGGATAATTTTCCATGCTTTTTCCAAAAACGTGATTCACCAATTTCCATTTTCTAAAAGTGGTTCACCCAAATTTTATAGAATAAAATTATTTTACCTTAAAAATAGCCCAAATTCTATAGAAAATATATAAAATCCTTAGAAATATAAAAACACTTACAAAAATCTAGCCAAATTTTTTGTAGTTTGAATATTAAAGACTAGTAAGATTCACCAATGTTTCTACATTATGAGAGAGAATTCCATCCTTAAAATTATCCCTCAGAGAGTGTCTCTTTATTTGTACTTTCATTTGAAGAAAGGAGAGTAGAGTAGCCTCATCTTCTAGTTGGGTTTTCTCTTGTATTTTGTTTCCTAGGTTATATCTTGTGTTTATTTGTGGATGGTGTGTGAGTATTTATTTTTGTTCTCTATTTTTTTTATTTAATCTATTTCATACATTTTAAGAAGAAAACCAATCATTAAAGAATCTAATATCCAAAGGAAATTAACCTTCACAGTAAATATTTCAATATTTTATTAGATCTGTTGTGACAAAGTGTCCAGTGGAATATCCAAGGTAGTTTACAAATCAAATTAGTACTGGAGCAAGTTTTCTTGGGGTATTTTTGGAACATTGCAGGGATCTAGGAATTAGCTTAAGAATATAGTCATATAACCCTAGCCATGGTTGATGAGTCTGTTTATAAAAACCCTCAAGATCCAGAAAGGAGAGATTTGTGAGGCTAGAAGATAAAGAAATTGAAATGTATCACAATATGTCCCTCCTCATGGAGGCTCTAGAAACAAAGTTCAGACCATTCAAAGAAGTTTGAGGCTAGAAATCATATATCATGTCATATGGGAAACCTAGGGATAACAAATACCCGGAAAAAGAGTCGTAGAAAAAACCCAAGAAAGAGAAGTCTAGTTCGAGTAACATAGACACTTCATAGTCTTTATTGAAGATGGAAGTACAAGTGGACATAAATCCATACCAAGGTAATATCGATGCATTAAAATTGAATCAGTCATTTCAACAACTAGAATTTTATTTCATTGTTCACCATATAGACGAAGAACAAAAGATATCATTTCCCATATTGAAGTTAGAGGGTCATGCCTTAACCTAGTGGGAAATACATACAGAAAAACTTAGGCTAGAGGGTGATTTGCTAGGAACTAGGTGAAAGGAATTCAAAAACCTCACCAAGTCCCAATTCTACCCTATTGTGTATGCAAAGGAACAATGGATCTGATGACACTACTTTAGGAAAAATAAAAGGTAGAGTGTATAGGAGTAAACCACAGAGTTCAAAAGATAGCCATCATGTTGGGTATCTCTCCCAAGAACCCAAATGTAGTCCTCAAGTATCTAGGAGGTCTACATAGCCATCTAAAAAATCAATTTATTTGTTTCAAGCGAATTACAGTGGATGAGTCATGTGTAAAAGCACAATATTTTGAAAACATAGGCCACAAGAATGGGCACCCATGGAGTTCCAAGCAGAGAGAGCACCATGAAGCTTCCAAGGAGGGAAAGCAGAAGTGGAAAGGGAGAAAGGATAAGAAGATGGAAGCCAATGCACATCAGTGCAAGGATACTAGCAACAATTGTAACCATTACAATATTGATGGGCACATTGAGGAAAATTGTTGGCAACTACATCCAAAGTTGAACCCAAAGAACCACAAGAAGGATGCAAAGAAAAAGAATATTCTAGTCATATATTTGAGCAACTAGGTTGAAAGTAGCTCTGATGTGGATGAGAATGTTGTTTGCACATCAGTGCAAAAGGAGATGAATCTGAGTAGCCTTCATCACCATGAAGAGAAGAAGATGACCAAATATTCTACAACAATATCCAAGTCAAGAAGACCAAGATAAATTCATTAGTCAACTCTCGTTCAAAGGCTAATATCATAGCAGTGGATCTAGTCATAAATCTTGGATTGGAGGTTCATGACCATCCTATCCCATATCCATTGGGATGACTAAATAAAGATGTAGAGATAAAGGAAACAAAATGGTATAAGATTAAATTTGTTGTAAGTGTTTGTTTTATTGATGAAGTGGAATTGGACATAATACCCCTTGATGTATGTGGAGTAGTGTTTGGAATCCCCTACATGCATATGAGGAATGTAACCTTCACATGGAGAGTCAACCAATATTGACTAATCAAGTATGGGAAGTCGTACATCATCAATGTGCATAAAGGAAAGTCAAGGATCTCATTGGTAAGTGCCAACCAGTCTAAGAAGTTGATTAGTTCTAGTAATAAATATGTTTTAGTTTTCTTAAAAGAAAATCAGATTGAGGATTAGTTGATAAGAGTAAAAGAACCCCTAAAGTAGTGTACTAAAGATTAGAAACATCAATTGGAGAAGTTTCTACATGTATAGATATGAATGTTTTAGGATCTTGAAATGATACCACCTTATAGAGAAGTGAATCATGAAATATGGCTATTGCTAGACTCCCCATTGCTAAATATTGGATTGTATAGACAATATGTTCTAGAAGCAAATGAAGTGAATAACCAATTGCAATAGCTATTAGAGTAGGGMATGATTCGACCAAGCACATMACCTTATGGGCCACCTATCATAATTGTACCAAAGAAGGATGGGACTTGGAGAATGTGTATTGACTATAGAGCATTGAACAAAATTACACTAAAAAATTGATACCATATTCCCAAGATCGATGATCTATTAGATTAGCTGCAACACATAAACTATTTCACCAAGTTGGATCTTAAATCATGATAGCACTAGGTATGCATTAAGGAAGAAGACACCATGAAAACCACCTTCAAGACAATGCAAAGTTTGTATGAAAGGTTGTTCATGCCATTTGCTTTATGTAATGTACCAACTAATTTTACAAGACTAATGAATGATGTATTATGCCCATATCTATATTCATTTGCTATAGTCTATTTGGATGATATGTTGGCTTATAATGATACTTGGGAGGAGAACATCTCACATATTATGCAAGTGTTAGAGACTCTGGAGAAGCAACAATTGTTCGTTAACCGTAAGAAATGTGAGATTTCTCAATAGTATTTGGTATATTTGGGATACGTGATCAATGGAGGGGAGCTCAAGATATATCCTGCAAAGATGGAGACCATCATGAAATGGCCAGTTTCTACAAATTTCATTAAATTTGGGAGTTTTTTGGGGGAAACACAATGCTTGCAGAATTTCATAGCC
This sequence comes from Picea mariana, assembly GCA_032191745.1. Lineage (NCBI taxonomy): Eukaryota > Viridiplantae > Streptophyta > Pinopsida > Pinales > Pinaceae > Picea > Picea mariana. Next base: position 2,674 of record JASDQU011179135.1, on the reverse strand, counting down.
TCATTTTCAGTGGTAGTTGCACCACACTATACCATAATAGAAGGTGGTATGATTTTCTAGTGGGGGAATAATCAACAAAAGGATTTTGATGAGATGAAAAGAAAGATCAGTCAAGCACCAATTCTCGCATTACCAAACTTTCAAAAGCCTTTCGAAGTGGAGATAGATGCAAGTGGGTATGCCATGGGAACAATTTTGATGAAAGGAGGAAGGATTGTATGCTATCATTCCAAAATATTTCATGAGTTAGTTGTCAACTACATAAATGATTTTAGGGGATAAATTTCTCCAATGGGATAATTTTCCATGTTTTTTCCCAAAAACAGATTCACCAATTCTTATTTTTTCTAAAAACGATTCGCCCAAATTCCATAGAATAAAATTATTTTATCTTAAAAATTGCCAAAATGTTTATAGAAACTATATAAAATCCTTATAAATTTGAATATTGTTACAAAACTATTGCTAAACATTTTACATTTCGCATATAAAGGACTAGTAATAGACTAGTAATACTAACCCATGTTTCTAGATTTTAATATAAATTTCCATCCTTAAAATTATCTCTGGCTACTGTACATATGACAAGGAATTCTATGCCCTAGTTCAAGTTGTCAAGAAGTGGAAGAATTATCTGATGGGAAAGGTGATCCAGGGGATCAAAATATGCTCAAAAATCAAAGTGCTCAGAATTGCTTGAAAACAGGTTCGTACATAGGCCTCATCCTCATGATCCCAACGCAACTTGAACGAGTTCAAACAAACATAGTATGAGAGAGATATCATGTTCTGTCCACTTTTCCAAATAGAGAAAATTTTGTTGACTGTATAGTCCGTACATGCCATGTGGTAGCTGACCATATAGCTGAAATGGTAGGGTGACATGGATTTCTAACTAGGTAGAGGTGTTGATGTGGTAGGTGATGTGGCAAGATTGTACATGGACCAATCCATGGATGCCACATGTCCCTTTGGCGGCGAATGGGAAGGTGCCACATGACCCAACCAAGGGCCACCATGTGGCACCCCATCATTGGTTTGTTGATTAAACGTTATTTGGATTCCACCAAATTTAAACCCATGACCTTTGGGCGTGGGAGTGTCTTCACAAGGGCCAGGCTACTAGCCCGCCTACATTTGTTTCTTAACTATAGAGTCTAAAACAAATATTTCAATTGCATTAAGTTTTCAGTTGAGCGAAGAAAGGGTCAGGGATTAGCCCTAGTCTTGGTCACGACACCTTTCCATATGACCCCAAGTGTGAAGACTCCTACCTGACGATTAGCGTGGACACTTGGAATCACATACGACCAACACGCGGTTTGTTCCAATGGTTTCCAAATGGGTCTGGTTTTAGCACCTAGAACATGGCCATATGGGGGGCATACGACCATAATCTCTGCCCAAAAAGGTGTTGGTTGCCTAAGATGTTCTAAATTCACTAGATTTGTGGGATGGGTGCAGGTTCTAGGTTTTGGCATGGAAATGTGCTCCAGATCTAGGTTGTTCAGACTCCGGTGCGATTTGGAGGACTAGAGACAACAAGCTTGAGTTGGAAAACTTCCAAGCAGTAATTCCTACTCAGTGTTTGGACAAACCAGGTGCAGGAAGAGCCCAACTAGGGTTTTTTGGACATTCTGGAGCCATTGAAGACATCTATTTTGCATTTTGAGCATTGTAAAGCACTCTTTTTGAGACTTTGATCATTAATGAAAATGATCTATTGGAAGTTGGACAAGGAAATGTAGTCCAAGAGAGGGGTGAACTCTTTTATCATTTTTTTTGTGTTAATTTGTTTAATTTGATGGTTGTTATGTCTTTTTATGTTGTTCATGATTAATTAAAATATCATTAAGTTTAATGTGTTTGCAATGTGATCCTATTACCCAATCACATACAATTTACACTTGCAATTTTAAAGATATCCAAGCCTTTTCATTTTCAGATCAAGTGTAAGGTAGATAGAGAGCTAGTGGGGGGGCCTAGAGGGCCCATAGTGATAATAGTGGAGACCATTCATTGTAAGGTGGACTAGGTCCACCACTATATTATTAAATAAGGCCCACTATGGTAGTTAGATATAATAAATGTAAGAGGACTTCTCAGAATGTTCTACTTCTAGAAGATTCCTCCTCTAGAATGTTCTTAGGTGATGGTAGCACTATATAAAGGGGTTCAAGCAATGTAATGGGATATGAAGAGAATTATTTTATTTGGAGCGGTAGCTCAATAAGAGGATGCCCCCTCAAAGAGGCAAGTGAACACTAGAGGATCCCTTCCATAATAGGATCCATTGTATAGTATTGCCCTACCTCAAGGGTTTGATAGTAATAAAGGAGATTTTGCATATTGTTCTTGTATATCTGTTGTGTTTATTTTTCATTCAGTCTTTGGTTCTTAGCAAGTGGTATCAAATCACTTTCCTTGGCAGACATTGTGAGAAAATATTTTTTATTTTTGCAAAATTTTTTTAGGAGAAGAAAAAAGAGGGTCGCAACATTCCAGAAATTTTTTGTATATTTATATACAAAATTTTCAAAAAAAGATTGTATATTTGAGTTCCTCTTAGAAAAGCACCCAAGTTGAAAAAACAAATTGTCCGAAATGGAGTCCGAGAAGTCAAGATATTGAAGTTTTAAAATTTGCAATTTCTCAGGCTTTTTTCCACGGACAA
>JASDQU011179134.1:2290-25666 GCA_032191745.1 Picea mariana | reverse complement strand
TATATGCATTGCTTTACTTCGCAGGTTTAAAACTTACAGCCATAGGAAAAGGTCTGATTCTCATACTTAGATAGTTGCATATTGCATTTGTTGATTGACATCTTAGGCTAGATTCCCCTTAACCTTTTAACTGATTAAAATCAACTCCTAGAACACTTAAATTCTTAATCTCATCTAGTAACTAGGGTCTACCCCCCTTGGCTTCCCTAGGAGTTAGCCTAGATGGAAGAGGTTCAAGTCAAAGTGACAGCGTGGACTTTGAACCGAGGCATTGTGCCTCCGAGGACACACTAAGTGAGCAGGACTTAGCTCACATTTGAAAGTGTGTATAAGGACAGCAACAGGGGGGTACCCCTCTGCGGGGTCTGGGGGCAAGCGGGCCCCCAGCGGGGGTTCAGGGGCAAAGCCCCCGAAGGAAAAATTGCCTTGTAAATGTATATTGTAATTTCATTGTAAATCTAGACCATTCATTATAAGGTCGCAGATCTAATGATAGAGATTATGTTAGAGTTTTTTTCCCTAGAAGGCAACCCTCTTTTATGAGGGAAATGTATTGTGGATATGGTTGATTGTGAACATTGTATTCTGAGATAGGATATTGTGAGATAAAGAAGAGGAAGTTACAACGGGTTTGTTGTAGGTTGTATCCCTTCATATGCTGGATAATAATAAAGGAAGGACCTAGCAATTTCTCTGGTGGATGTAGCCCACACTGGGTGAACCATGTAAATCTATGTCTCTATTGTATTGTGTATCTTCTATGTTTTGTTTCTGCATTTGTTTTATTTTATTGCTCCACGATCCTGCTTTTCTAACAAGGTCGACTACAGAGACCCTGGATGTGGTTGTGATCTTTCACTCATTCTGAGAGTGAATCGTGAAGAAGACAAACTTCCTCATCTGAGAGATGACCTTCTTGCATTACTTAGCAGAGATCCAGAAAATAGCACTAGGTGGGACTGCCTCGGGTATCCTGTACAATTTCCTGTTCTAAGTAATAATAACACTACAAGGCCTAGACTCATATACAACATGACGTTTCCATAAAGAAGGTTGGCCCAAAAGAACATCACAAACTTCGAGAGGAGCAACATCACAAAATACCTCGTCTTTGAAGGGCTTGATGTCGTACGACAATCGACACTGTTAGCTGACGCGAAGATCGCTTCCTTGGCGAAGCCATCCAATGGTGTAGGGTTGTGGGTGCGGTGTTGTTGGCAGGGCCAGCCACTTGACGACCTTTGCTAAGATGAGGTTCTTCTTGGTACTGCTATCAATGATGAAGTGCAGTGGGGTGCCTTTTACCCACATATGTGAATGGAAGATGCACTCTCCTTCTTTTGGCTCGTCTAGTTCACTAGGTTGGAGCTTGGTGGTAGCAATGGTGGCACTGGGTTCCGCATCAATGATCCATCTTTCCCTTTCTGGTTCTAACTCAAAGTCAGAACTCGCATCTGATTCAGAGGCTTTCACTTCAGCCACTAGCGAATTCTTTGAGCGGCAGTCAACAATGTTATGCCAAGGGCTCTAATGAAAGTTGCACCACTTCCCAGTATCTTTCTCTGTCTTTCCGGTGTCCTTCTTTGCTTGTAGCTTGGACTGGTTGTACTGATACTGTCCATGTTTTCTCCGTCCTTTGTTCTGTGTGTTGGGGCCGCCCTTTCCTGGCTTTTGCTGTGAGGGGTTCCCAGGCCCAAATTGTCGCGTCTTTTGTTTGAGCTTTTGCTCGATTTTGATGACATATAGGTAGGTCACGCCCAAGGATGAGATGTCCAGAAATTTCGTTTTGGTCTGGATGTATCTATGGAGAGCACCGCGATACTTGAGCACCAGATGTCGCTTTGAATATTTGCTACCCATCTTGGTGTGCAAGGTATGGAAGATATTTGTGAAATCTGGCACTGCTTGGTCTCTTTCTTGCCACAGTGTGGTCCATTTGGTATACAAGTCGCCATAACTTTTGACAAGGTAGTATTGTTCCTTAATAGAATTCCTGAAGGATTCGTAGGTGGTCATGACTATAAATAATGAGGGTTCCTCTATTTCCTTTTGCTCATAGAAAGTTTCCCACCAATCTTTGACATGGGGAACGACTCTGAGGAACGCAAAAGTAATATTTTCTCTATTCAAAAAGTTATGGACATAAAAATACCCTTCTAGTAGATTCAACCACTTGTCTACAACATCTGCGTCTATCTGACCTTCAAATATAGGAATATCGAAGTTTATTTGTACCTTGAAGGAGGCAACACCTCCGCTCGAAGAAGATGTGTCGCCTATTGGTATTCGTCAAAGGATTTGAGAAAAACTATCCATCATCTCGTTCCTCTGTTGCCTAAGGGATTCCTCAAGAAACATTTTGAAAGGATCTCATGTCCCGTCATCTTTCTTTTCTCCTACCATGAGAGGTCACTTGGGCATGCGAGAGCTTTTGTCCTCAAGAGAAACAAGCTCGAGACCCAACTCTTTGTACTCCGACCTCGTTGGGGACACTCATTAAGACGACAAGGAGAAGACCCCTCTGATACCACTGGTCCGGATTTAATGAGCAGAACGAAATGACTACAGATTATTAACAGGTGCTTAACACAAAATAACAAAGATACAGTAAAACTGGTATTCTATTCAATAAGAAAATAAGCTAAAACTATAAAATGCAGCGGAAAACAAGCTTGCTGGAATGGTGGCGGCTTATCTCTGAGAAGAGATTTGATGGTTGTGCTCATTTGCTAGAATATGGTTACAATGAGGCTCTAATGGCCTTTTTACAATAAGTTGGAATGTCAAAAACCCTAGACATCCAAAAACCTAACCCTAGGAGATGAAGCACCAAAAGTCATGTGGGCCTCGTTTGGGTAAGTCAGTACATCAACTTCGTGGGGTCGTAACTTTTGCATACGATCTTCGTTTGACATGCTCAATACCTCGTTAGAAAGATCTATCCAAGGAATACAACTTTTGTGTGAGTGACATCTAAGGAGAATCCGTGTTGCTCCTCGTTTTCCCAAGAAATTTCGTTTAGGGCCTCAAAACGGCTCTGGAAATTCATGACCCGAAAAACTGCTAAAAATAGTAAATTATCAAAATTGTCAGAAAATTGTTTTGAGCCAGTTGGAAAAGATGGGTGGCCACCGATATCCACCTGGATCAACACTCATGTACAAAAACATAATTTATGTACCTAATTCTCAGGAATTGAAAATTATGATCTTGAAGGAAATGCATAATGTGACTTATGTTGGGCACCCTATATATCAGAAAACAGTGGCAGTAGTCAAGAGCCATTACGTTTGGTCAGGTATGAAGAAGGAAATTGTAGAATACATCGTCATATGTATGGAGTGTCAGAAGGTCAAGGCTGAGCATAGGCACCCAGTTGGTTTTCTACAGCCATTGCCCATTCCTTAGTGGAACTGGGAAGTGGTGACACTGGATTTCATCACAGGATTACCCAGAACAAATAAGCAACATGATTCCATCACGGTGGTGGTGGATAAGCTTACGAAAGTTGCCCATTTTATTCCATTGAAGACTACTCACAAGGCAGTTAATGTTGTTGATATTTATATGAGGGAAGTAGCACGATTGCATGGTATTCCCAAAACAATTGTGTCTGACAAAGACCCAAAATTTACCTCAAAGTTCTGGAAGGGGTTAATCAAAGGGTTTGAAACAAATTTGAACTTCAACAATGTTTATCATCCTGAGTCTGATAGGTAGACTGAGAGGGCGAACCAAGTGATAGAAGATATGCTAAGGACGTATATGATGGACAAACCATCTAAATGGGAAGACTACCTACACTTGGTATAATTTGCTTACAACAATGGGTACCAAGCATCATTGAGAATGAGCCCATTTCAAGCACTTTATGGTAGAAAGTGAAACACCTCAGTAAGTTGGGATAACCCAGTTGATAGGGAAGTGGTTGGGACAGAGTTGATCAAGGAAATGGAAGAGCAAATGTTGAAGATTAAGCAGAATTTAAAGGTTCAACAAGACAAGCAGAAAAGCTATGCTGATAAGAACAGGACCCACATGGAGTTTAAAGTGGGTGATCATGTTTTCTTGAAAGTGAAAGCAAACATAAGTTCCCTGAAGCTGGGAAATTATTCCAAGTTGGTAGCCATATATTGTGGGCCATTTGAAATCCTAGAAAGGATTGGATCAGTTGCATATATGCTTGCATTGCCTGCATCCATGACTATACATAATGTGTTTCATATTTCATTGCTTAAGAAATATATACATAATCTTAATCATGTGATTGATTGGAATGTGATTCAGGTGGAGCAAGAAGGCATCTTCCATGTGCATCTGGTGTGCATATTGGACCGGAAGAGAAAACAGCTTCGGAATCGAGCTACAGGGCTTTTAAAGGTCCAGTGGACTTGGTACGTTCATGAGGACGTGACATGGGAGCATGAGGATGCTATGCGGGAATAATACCCGCATATTTTTTAAGATTTTGAAAATCTTGCTGAAATTATGTAAATTAGTTGCACTCAAGACAATGCAAAAATAAGGGGAGGCGATTGTAATACCCCAAGGTCGAGCCCCTATTAAATGTAATGATGTTGTAGGCTAGTGAGCCAAGTAATTAAAAGCTGGTAGGCTTATGTGTTATTAGGCTGAAGAGCCTAGATGCTAAGGTCAGTGTGCATGATTTTGTATATGTAATTATGCAAATTATTAATAAAATACATCGATGCATGCAGATCGACCACAAAGAAAGAGTGATGGGGGATGAAGATCCACTAGGTAGGAAAAGGGATGGGACTGAGAGGCTAGGAAAGAGGGGATAAGCTTGGGGGCTTAACCCAAGGGAATATTATAATATATTCATGATTAATGAAAATATTAAAGTGGGGAAAATTAAACCCAGCTATCCTAAGTTCTTGGGAAAGGGAAACGAATGTTAAATGGAGTGCATGTATCTCCAGGAAGACAGGTGTCGACCTGGGCGCATGCAGTTAAAGATGGAGATTCATCTCATTGGGTGGGTTTGCTCCGCATTCTTCCATCCTTCGCAGAACTCGTTTGGCCTCCATCATCGAACTCTGCATATTTTCACGCTCCCTAAAATTAGTAACCCGTGGAGTTTATCTGTGTTCTCCTGTGAAGCCTGACACATTTGTATTCACCTGAGCCGTGTTGTGTATTAACGTTTGGTTATTGTCATTTTCAGTGTCCATGTCATTTTTTGTTGTTGTCGTCACTCGTGTGTTAGCATAATGATGTTGTTGTCGTTGTTGTCCTCACCATGTTGGAACTGAGTTGAAGTGATTGAAGAGGCAGGTTGTCAGGCCTGTGAGCAACTCTCTCTAGGTAAGAGAGTTTGATGGGAAGTGATTTTATCCTAGAGAGAGTCCATCACCAGCTACGGAGCTTTGAGGATTCCTAATCCATCCTGTTGTCGAGACCCTGAAAAGGGAAGTGGAGCAACCGATGGACTGTGGAGCAGTGAAGGTGCATATTCTCGATATGGAACATGCATCTGGGGAATGAGAGTCTATGAGTAGTGGGCGTAAGAAGGATCTTATAAAGAATCCTTCTAGTGGTACTATGAAGTTTCTTATAACCTTAGCCTAGTCTAGGATTCTCTTGCCCTGGGTGGAGCTTAGTCCCATCTCGGGGGTGACCCACTGTTGAGCATGATGAGTAGCGTGGTCTAAGGCTGGGAGGTTCATGGAAGGTCTGCACACAGTTGGTGGTTTTACTCCGGTAAAAAGATAAGTATCATTTTTGTGCTTAAATACGTATGTTATGCATGTCTGTGACTCTTGAAATGCTATCATGTGTTTTGTTGCATGTAGACATTACTGTCAATTCCATTCCAGTCTATATGGTAGCAGTAATTTTGTGTTATTTGATTTAAATTCATTAAATATGCATGTTATATATAAATGTTCCGTAGTGGCGTTTCCCGATCCGTTAATGGTTGGGGACGTTACAAGATGGTATCGGAGCTAGTTGTACAGACAAGGTATTTTTGTAGCATTGCTCGACAAAGGTGTGTTGATGGTTGGGGACGTTATAAGATGGTATTAAAGCTAGTTGTACAGACAAGGTATTTTCATAGCGTTGCCCAAAAAAGGTGGTGTTGATGGTCAGGGATGTTACATAAGTACTCATGCAAACCTCCTTATTTGGTACAGAGAAAAATGGTTGCTAAGATCCTGTGGGAGGAGGAGGGTAACCTATGTCCCTAACTGCCACTGAGAGAGAAGAAAGAGTCTCCCTCTGAGCATCATGGTCTAGCTCGGGGGTGACCAGTGGTAAATCCGTCAGGAGTGAATGTGCCTATGGTTGGGTGGAAACAGGCACCCCTTTCAGCAGTCGCTTCATGAATTATGGTTTTCTGATAAGTATTTTCATACTCTATGTATTGAAATGGAAATGATGATTGAATATATTTATATGTTTATGACTGCGTTATGTGTTGAATGATTAAGGTAGAAATATGTATTGTATCTCTGTGAACCTATGCTTTTGAATGGTATTATGTTTCCCCCATCTTAGTAGCTATAGAGCTATGGGATGTAAGTCTGCAAGAGTTTCGAGGTAGGATTTACTGGGATGGTTAAGTCATGTCGACCTCTAGAATCTACCTTGGTGGGAATACTAAGTTCAAACCCTATGGAAGGAGGTCGCCTCCTTCAGAGCTTTCACTCATGTGACCAAGGGCTCATGCCCGTGCCTTTAACCAATTCACGGCTAAGAGATTAGCCCGTAGCCCACGAGAGTTTTCGAAGGACCCATGTTATTAAGGTTTCGAAGCCCTACGGTAAGACCGAAAGGAGTTAAGCCTTTATGGCTTCGAAACTATGGGAGTTCAGAGCTCTGGAGTGTTTCGACCTTACCATTTGTAAATAAACCAAAGAAAACTGATTGTTACGGTTAATCACGACGTTGATCGATGCTTAGCGCTCTCCCTAACCATGGCAGATAGACCTACCCCGTAATTAAACCTTGATCCATTCATTAATCGTGAGGTAACGCGAACCATAGATCCGAGGGTATTTGGGAGTCCCCATGGTCATCGGATCTACGCGTAACTTTGGCGAAGTCCTACTTCGGGAGAATATAGATATTATAGCACGAAACTCCTTCAACGTCGAAGTTACGAAGTGATGAGAGTCGTGGATCTGGGGAGTTCATTAAGAACCCCTCTTAATTGTTCGATCATCTAGTAGAGGGACCTACATACGGTACTTCGGCGAAGTCCTGCTTCGGGATAACGGAACCACCATCATGTCGAAACCTACAAAGGCTAGAGCTGTAAAGTGATGAGGACCGTAGATCTAGGAACCCTTCGGGATCTCCACCGACTATTTGATCTAGACCATGTTCATTTTGACGCTCACCACTCTAGGAGAAAGAAGGAAGTCACACCACAATCCCCCAAACATCGAAGTTACGAAGTAACGAAGGCCATAGATCTAGGGGTATACGTGGCCACACCTTAACCGTGAGATCGAAGGGCTTGGAATTCCATCAGTCCGGAGTGACATGGCATAGTGATGTCATCCAAGGTGACATGGACCCACGATTGACGTGCCATGTGTCACCTAGATTCATACATATTATAGACCCTATAGGCCCATTAAAACATGACACATGTCACCACTGTAGGAGCCACGTGTCGCCTCTACCTTATAGCATGTCACCCCTGACACCTGCTTACTTGGTCCATTTGGCGGGTGGAGTACTCCAGACCCACCTGTCCTTACCTCTGTGTCTAGTACGTCACCATGTGTAAGGGTGGACCCTTCAAAAGTCCGGGGCTTCGGAGGTTTGGGGTGCAGTATCAAGGATAAGTTGAAAGGTCTGAAGGCCAGAGCCATGTGGCGATATTTTGGGTTCCTCTAGAAGTTCAGGAATTTGGGACTTTTGAAGGCATGCTTGCAGAATAGAAAAGGGGCGATCAGCATCGTAGCGCCTAATGCCAAAACCCCCCTATAGCTTATGTGTTAAATCAATACCGCATTCCGTCGTTGGATGGAATGGTGTGTTAACCCTCCAGGTGTCCTTCTAGGTTGTAGCTCGAAGAAGTCTGGTAACTTACTAATTTCTTGATGATTTACTCGAATGGATCAAGATGGAGGACTCACTCAAACCTCACACACTCTAGACATGTATGAACACATTCAGATAATCAAGGCTTTCAACCACATATGTTCAGAAAGATAATAAAAGATGAATGTATGGAGAATACCTAACATACTAGCAGAAACATATACACAAAGTACATATGAATGGCCAGATCTATTAAGTGAAGTACATGCAGATTCTATTTTATGGATGTAATGACAAGTTGATAGTTATCATACATGAGATAAACATGAAACAATGACCGATATATTCAAGTACAAGTACAGATAAGAGAGAATATGAAAGTCTGAACATAAATAGAAAAAGAAGCTCATTTTCTGATCTATATTCAAAAAACCTAGAAATACAAAGTATATGGTCCAGTCTCCAAAGTCCAACCTATACTTCTTCAAAAGTGACATGCTTTATAGCCTTTACAAAACAGTTTCGGATCCTATAGGAATGGATCTAATATACAAATAATAGAAATCAATACAACATCTTTACATAAAATATGGATCTTGATCCCTTCCCAAAAATTTAATGATCTTCAGTCTTCACATTCCCGACACCTACAGAGGTCTTCAAGGTGGTGATGAGGTAGTTGGATACCCGCTTCAACACATGTTGTTGATCTGCAATCAAAATAGGATAACCTTAAACCCATTTTCCTTCATATTTGTCACAAATCTTTGAGGATATATGGAAAACTCTGATAAAACTGATATAAATAATTATATTAATAACCTTCTTTAATCACTTGTCTGCAAAATTCATGCCTCGAGCTCAAAATTCATCTTCCCCTTGTTTCTGCGTTTTTGGCGGCTTGTTGGCCTGGGACAGGTGGAATTAGCCACCGAAAGTTTTGGGATTCGGTGGCTTATTTCCCCTTTGAAAATTGTTGTTTAGTGCTACAAACTCTTTATACAAGAGTGAAGTCAAATGTTTTGATTTGATTTTGTTGGTTGCCACCTCATCTATTTACCACTGATCTTAGGCCTCAAAATCTCTTCGAATGTTGATTTGTGCTTGATCTCTGGGGTGTGATATTTTAGTTGTTGATCTTCTATTGTGCCCTGCCACTTGTATCCTTGAATCTGAGCTGATCTTTGACTGATTAACTATCTCCCAAGTGCCTCTGTCATTTTTCATTAGTTTCCATTTGTTGTTAAAGACAACATTCATCTGCTCTTACAAGTTGGATTCTCAAACAACTTTCAAGTCTCTGTCAAAGCTCTCACACTTTGTATCAAAGTGTCAAGATACAATTGCCCTGTTGCTTCTCAATCTCTTCTAAATCCTTCTCACTGTCAAAAGTGATCAAACCAAAACTCCTAGAAAAAGCATTGTCTTTGTAAGTTGAGGCAAGGTTCGAATGGCATTCCTTCAAAACCAACATTTATTCAAAGTTTCCTCAACCTTGGACTGTCTTCCAGACAAGAACATAATCCCAGGAATAGTTGGTGGCACCCTCCCCTTGAGCATTTCTAAAGTGTGAGCTGCAACCTGTTGTGGGGTTTCTTTCTCCTTGTGCTTAGCACCAGGAGTCATCATACTGGTCTTTACCATAATACCCTCGAACAACACATTGTTCTCTGCTAAGTAGAAGAAAACCTCAGTCCAGACTTTCTCTGCCACTTCAAGGCTTCTATCAATGGAATGGTCTCCATCCATCAGAATATCTGGCTCCACAATGGGCACAAGGCTATTGTCCTGAGAAAGGGCAGCATAACGTGCAAGTCCCCAGGAAGATTTCTTGACAGCTAAGTGGGGTGGCCCGTTTGGTATGCCGACAATAGTTCGTCATTTAGCAAATCTTGCACCCTGTTTGTAATACTCTGGCAGATATTGAGGCTAATCCATCCAGACTCTAGCACCAAGATTCATTATTTGATCTTGGCAATGGGATTGAACCCTTGTCAACTTTGATGCCAGGCATAATATTCTGCTTGCACAAACAATCAACGGATTTAAAACGAAACACTTTGATGGATTTATCATTTCTACAACTGATGTCCAATTTAGCATATCTGGATCTATCACTTATCATTTAGTAAACACAGTATCACTGGTAGCATATCTGTATCTGTCACTGAAACACGTGTTTGTGTTTTGGCTTCAATCTCCTTTCAATCAACTCATCCATGATCAGAATTGCATCCTTCTTACTCTCAATTGCTGGGCGCAAGACACTTTAACCTCGGTGTATGGCACCTGTATCATTGTTTGATTTAGCTTGGTGCAAGGCACCTACATTCTTAGGTATCTGTCAGTTGTTTACATTTGTGTTTGATTAGTTTAAACTTTGCTCACGATACATATCCTATATACATCGGGATTCTCTGAAACTTATAACCTTTAATGCACCACTAGTTCCTAGGTTATCTCGATGACATACGTGGAAATGGAGAGTTTGGCGTTTGAGCCTAAGTTTGGTATGTTAAGTGGCTTTGCTTTGACATGTGCACTTGGCCTGTTTTTCGACTTGTGGCTTGGACCTGTGTGGCCCCCAAATTTTGTTTAAAATCCATAAGACTCAAGAGACTAGGATTTAATTAAAAGCAAACTCCAAGGGTATCAAATGTAGACTTAAGCATAAAAGGAATTTGGTATATAGATAGCTTAGGTCTTTAGGAAATATAACAATTATGTGTTTATGTAATGTAGGTCAAGGACAGAGTCACAAGGGTCTGGAGCAAACATGATCAATGGGAACTTAATGGGGAATTTGAAAATATGGATTATGGAAAATGACCAAGGAAAATGACAAATTAAGCGCAAAGGAATGAAATGCCTCAAAATTTACAAAACCATTTGAGGAGATAACATCTGGCTCCAACTGGGATGGAGACCTCCCTGTGAGGCCCAAGAACCTAGTAGTTCCATTCGCCTTTACCATTGGGCTATGGAGTCATTTGGACTTTACAACTCATCTCCTCCAAACCTGCAACATGCCTGTATCCTGCTTTGCTTATTTAAGAAATCAACAACTGAACATAATCTATCTGCTCATATGAAGAGCTTATTGTCCTGCCTATTCCTACTCTAACCCATTGTACTACTTCTTAATCAAGTAAACTCATGCTTCCAATGAAGCCATGTAAGAAACTAATTTACTGACATCATGCTTGATCTTGACCCAAAAAATAAAGGAATGCATAGCCAACAGAAATGTGTTTTGCACAGATGATAGAACCAGCTTTCATCTGACAAGAATATTTTCACATTTATGTTGCTTATGGATTCCAAAAAATCAGCAATAGGGTCATGAAAGACACAAATAAATACCTCTTCATGATACCGTTCCAACTGAAAGAAATGTTGTTGCTCTTTTCCTTCACTGATCTCAATGCTAAAAATGGACTACACAACCTCTGTCGGAGAAACATGCATGATGAACTATTGATCTGGACTTTTCAGCTCATCATCTTCCTCCTCATATCTGTTGCAATCTCCCTTTGTCTACAAATCTGGAAGTTGAGAGCTATCCTTAGTATCTGCTGCAGATTCAATATTGTTACATGTTGATCCATAAATCTGCTTATCATCTTTTGAGTTTTCAAAAGAAATAATATGATCTTCATGACAACTATCTTTAACAGATGCATTTAATACAATGTTAAAAGCATCACTACGGTTATCATAATGTGGATCACCAATCCCTTGATCATAATGAGATATATCTTCTACTATTGCAAAATCTTCATGGATTTTTGAATCTTTATTCAATAAATAAAATTCATGACAACATTTGAGATATAGAAGGTCAGCTAAAAATATTCCTTTGCAAAACAAATTAAAGGCAGCATGAAAATCTGCCAAAGAGCTGATACTGGCAATAGGAAGAGACCAGTACCAATCACGAGAAATTCCCTCTAATGAAAACCCAAAGAGCTTGATCTGAACATCCTCATACACCACTTGCAACCGATGAATGTAATCATGAAAATCCAGCAAATGTTCAGCTGGTATTTCCCAATCTTCTCCTCGAAATCTAGGAAGGTTGCCTTCCCATTCATCTCTACTAGGCACTGGATTAGGGAAACCAACGATTTTTGAAAAATCACAGAAAGCGTACCTCTTAGCTAAGATCGGGTTCATTTCAGACCAATGGAGTCACCAACAGATTTCTGAACAATGGAGTTGCCATTAAATTTGTCCTTCATGGAGTCGCCAGATAGATGATCACAACCAAATGATGCCCAGTCTTTTTCTATCATCAAAGCTAGAGCTTATGTCGTCTCCCGGGGAAGCTTGCTTCAATCTCCTTTCCCCGGCAAAGGCACCAATTTGTTAACCCTCCAGGTGTCCTTCTAGGTTGTAGATCAAAGAAGTCTGGTAACTTACTAATTTCTTAATGATTTACTCAAATGGATCAATATGGAAGACTCACTCAAACCTCACACACTCTAGACATGTATGAACACATTCAGATAGACAAGGCTTTCAACCACAGATGTTCAGAAAGATAATAAAAGATGAATGTATGGAGAATACCTAACATACTAGCAGAAACATATACACAAAGTACATATGAATGGGCAGATCTATTAAGTGAAGTACTTGTAGATTCTAGTTTATGGATGTAATGACAAGTTGACAGTTATCATACATCAAATAAACATGAAACAATGACTGATATATTCAAGTACAAGTACAGATAAGAGAGAATATGAAAGTCTGAACATAAATGGAAAAAGAAACTTATTTTCTGATATATATTCAAAAGTCTTAGAAATACAAAGTATATGGTCTAGTCTCTAAAGTCCAACATGTACTTCTTCAAAAGTGACAGGCTTTATAGCCTTTACAAAACAGTTTCAGATCCTATAGGATTGGATCTAATATACAAATAATAGAAATCAATACAACAACTTTACATAAAATCTGGATCTTGATCCCTTCCCAAAAAATTAATGATCTTCAGTCTTCACATTCCTGACACCTGCAGAGGTATTCAAGGTGGTGATGAGGTAGTTGGATACTCGCTTCAACTCTTGTTGTTGATCTACAATCAAAATAGGATAACCTTAAACCCATTTTCCTTCATATCTGTCACAAATCTTGGAGGATATATGGAAAACTCCGATCAAACTGATATAAATAATTATATTAATAACCTCTTTTGGTCACTTGTCTGCAAAATTCATGCCTCGAGCTCAAAATTCATCTTCCCCTTGTTTCTGCGTTTTTGGCGGCTTGCTGGCCTGGGACAAGTGGAATTAGCCACCGAAAGTTTTGGGATTCGGTGGCTTATTTCCCCTTTGAAAATTGTTGTTTAGTGCTACAAACTCTTTATACAACAATGAAGTCAAATGTTTTGATTTGATATTGTTGGTTTCCACCTCATCTGTTTACCACTGATCTTAGGCCTCAAAATCTCTTCAAGTGTTGATTTTGTGCTTGATCTCTGGGGTGTGATCTTTTAGTTTTTTATCTTCTACTGTGCCCTGTCACTTGTATCCTTGAATCTGAGCTGATCTTTGACTGATTAATTGTCTGCCAGTTGCCTCTGTCATTTTTCATTGGTTTCCATTTGTTGTTAAAGACAACATTCATCTGCTCTTACAAGTTGGATTCTCAAACAACTTTCGAGTCTCTTTCAAAGCTCTCACACTTTGTATCAAGGTGTCAAGATACACTTTCCATGTTGCTTCTCAATCTCTTCTAAATCCTTCTCACTGTCAAAAGTGATCAAACCAAAACTCCTAGAAAAACCACTGTCTTTGTAAGCTGAGGCAAGGTTCGAATGGCATTCCTTCAAAACCAACATTTATTCAAAGTTGCCTCAACCTTGTACTGTCTTCCAGATAATAACATAATCCTAGGAACAACTGGTGGCACCCTCCTCTTGAGCATTTTAAAAGTGTGATCTGCAACCTGTTGTGGGGTTCCTTTCTCCTTGTGCTCAGCACCAGGAGTCAACATATTGGGCTTTAACAAAATACCCTCGAACAACACATTGTTCTCTAACAAGTAGAAGAAAACCTCAATCCAGACTTTCTCTGCCACTTCAAGGCTTCTATCAATGGAATGGTCTCCATCCAGCATAATCTATGGCTCCACAATGGGCACAAGACCATTGTCCTAAGAAAGGGAATCATAACGTGCAATCCCGCAGGAAGCTTTCTTGACAGCTAATTCAGATGGCCCATTTGGTATACCAACAACAGTTCGCCATTTAGCAAATCTTGCACCCTGTTTGTAATACTCTGGTAGATCTTGAGGCTAATCCATCAAGACTCTGACAATAAGATTCATTGTTTGATCTTGGCAATGGGACTGAACCCTTGTCAACTTTGATGCCAGGCATAATATTATGCTCGCGCAAACAATCAACGGATTTAAAACGAAACACTTTGATGGATTTATCATTTCTACAACTGATGTCCAATTTAGCATATCTGAATCTGTCACTTATCATTTAGTAAACACAATATCACTGGTAGCATATTTGGATCTGTCACTAAAAGGCATGTTTGTGTTCTACCTTCAATCTCCTTTCAATCAACTCGTCCATGATCAAAATTGCATCCTTCTTACTGTCAATTGCTAGGCGCAAGACACTTTAACCTCGGCATATGGCACCTGTATCATCGTTTGATTTAGCTTGGGGCAAGGCACCTACAATATCGGACATCTGTCAGTTGTTTACATTTGTATTTGATTAGTTTAAACTTTTCTCATGATACATATCATATATACATCGGGATTCTCTGAAACTTATAACCTTTAATGCGCCACTAGTTCCTAGGTTATCTCGATGACATAGGTGGAAATGGAGAGTTTGGCATTTGCACCTAAGTTTGGTATGTTAAGTGGCTTTGCTTTGACATGTGTAGTCAACCTGTTTGTCAACTTGTGGCTTGGGCCTGTCTGGCCCCCAAATTTTGTTTAAAATCCATAAGACCCGAGAGGCTAAGATTTAATTAAAAGCAAACTCCAAGGGTATCAAATGTAGACTTAAGCATAAAAGGAATTTGGTATATGGATAGCTTAGGTCTTTAGGCAATATAAAAATAATGTGTTTATGTAATGGAAGTCAAGGACAAAGTCACAAGGGTCTGGAGAAAACATGATCAATGGGGAATTTGAAAATATGGATGATGGCAAATGACCAAGGAAAATGACAAATTAAACGTGAAGGAATGAAATGCCTCAAAATTTACAAAACCATTTGAGGATATAACACAGTGGACGGACCTCCTTTGTCGATGTAGGAACTCAGGGATGGTACGAATGAGGTAGAACCACGTGGGCGCCATGTGGCCCTCAACTAATAACGCCTGAAGAATTTCGAGAGGCCATAACTTGCAAACCAAAGGTCGGATTAGAGCATGGTAGCAGTCGTTAGAAAACTATGGGTGAGTAGAAGAGGATGAAAACCTTAGGAAGGGGATTTGAGATGATTATAGTAAGTACATTTTTTATGCCCCATCCCTAGAAAGGGTAATTAGGGGTCGAGTGTGTTATAGATTGGTATCAGAGCATGGTTACAACACTTGGCCTGCTTGGGCTCATGAACGAGTCGCTTAAAAATATTATTGGAAAATTTTTAGTGGTAACACCTTATCCTACCCTATTCCTAAGAGGCTTAGTTAAACCTCTACTGAAGAAAGGAATGAAACTTTCTACTGATGTTATATGTTTCACAAAATATGAATTGTGTGTTTTCATAAACTAATTGATCATTAACTAACGGGCAATATTTTATCATCATTCAAGCCGTCATTGGACCGTGGGAAAACTACAAAATAAAGGATGGTGACACACGATGCATTGGGGAAAATCTCCCACAATAGAGAGGAAGAATCTGATGAAAGGAGGGTGGTGGAAACCCCTCCAGATTTGGCTGAAACTGTAAGAAGCCTCATGGGAAAATTGCAGAGTTGTAGGGATGACAATGAAAGGTTGATAAAAGAGCGGGAGAAGCAAACTGAAATTAATGCAGTCTTATTGCAAATCTTATCAAATATACAAAGGCAGTTGCAACATGGACCAATAGCTAGTCATGTGGACAAACATCATACGAAGAAAGCCCAAAGTCCACATGAGATAAGAAAGCATGGTCCTGAAAGTGGACACACGAGGAGGAAAAGAAAGAAGAGGAAACATTCCTAGATTCAGGACCCTAAAGAGTTCAAGACAGCCAAACCACCTTCTTTCGATGAAGAAATTAAGAAGGGGGAAGAAGCAGAAGTTTGGCTACTTGGCTTGAAAAGGTACTTCATAGTCCACGACTACTTTGAAAATTTAAAGGTTTGAATAACCATTTTCAACCTAAATGGAAAGGCCTCCATTTGGTGGGAGGACCTTAGAAATGTGAAAGGAATCCATGAGAATGGCTTGTCATGGAAGTGATTTGAGAAATACTTTAAGAAGAAGTATTTGTCAGAGAAATACTTTGATAGGAAGACCAAGGAGTTCTATGAACTCAAGTTGGGACAACTCACGATAGATGAATATATCGACAACTTCCTTGAACTAATAAGGTATGTGCCCTACATCAAAGATGAAAAGGTAAATATGCAATGATTTATTAGTGGACTGCCTCAGTCCTTTCAGGACAGAATTGAATTTGATGAGCCAAAGACCTTAGAAGACACTATCCGAAAGGCAAGGTATTTCTATGAGCAATTCAAGAATAAGATTGAACCTCATGAGGACTGGAAGAAGAAAAGTGATTTTGGATTCAAGAAGAAGGGGTTTAAACCCTCAAGGTTTAAGAACTATGGGAAGGGTTCTAAGATGAGCCTTCCTACTAAAAACATATATCAACAAAATTTCCCCTCTCAGAGTGGAAATAAACTCTTTGGAGCGGCCTAAGGTAAGACTGATAACATAAAGAGAGAACCCTTGAAATGTTGGGGTTGTGGAAAGGAACACATGTTGAGAGACTACCCATATAGGAAACAAAACAATAGGATGGTCTACAACGTCCAAGAGGCTATCATAGTCAATGATATGGTTAAGAGCCTGCCAAAAATTTAGGCAGCCTTAGATAAC
The DNA here is from genome assembly GCA_032191745.1 of Picea mariana. Classification (NCBI taxonomy): domain Eukaryota; kingdom Viridiplantae; phylum Streptophyta; class Pinopsida; order Pinales; family Pinaceae; genus Picea; species Picea mariana. The sequence continues at coordinate 8,566 of JASDQU011179134.1, read as the reverse complement.
AGACAAGCCGACCACAAAGCTTCAGTGGTGGAGATAGAAGGTATGATTGCCAACTATCTAGTTTCCATTTTAATTGACCTTGGTTCTAATTTGAGTTATGTTACCCCTCAAACTATTGATAAATTTAAATTGCAACAAGTTAAACATGTTAAATCATGGTTGGTACAAGTAGCCACTGGAACCAAAAGAAAATTGACAGAGGTCATACCAGCATGCCAATTCATTTTGAGTGGATTACCCACCCAAGAAACCTTAAACATACTCCCTTTAGGATCTTATGACCTGCTAATTGGCATGGACTGGTTGGTTGCCCATAAAACCAAGTTGGATTTTTACAATAAAACTTTGGAGTGTGAAAATGAAGAAGGGATAAAGGTAACCCTGCAAGGGATTCAAAAGCCTGTCTCAGTGAGACAAATATCAGTTGTTCAAGTGAAGAAGTATTGCAAAAAAGGATGTTCTTTGTATGCAATACAAGTGTTGGACTATGTTTAGGACAACAAACCAAGCCTAGAGGACCACCCCATATTAAGAGAGTATATACATGTGTTTTCAGAAGAGGTATCGAGTCTACCTCCAAGACGAGATATTGACTTTTCAATAGAACTTGCACTAGGAGTGGTGCTAATGTCTAGAACACCCTATAGAATGAATACACCATAGTTGGTTGAGCTCAAGCTACAACTAAAGGAAATTATGGACAAAGGCTGCATTTGACCTAGTGTATCCTCATGGGAAGCACCATCCTTGTTTGTGAAAAAGAAGGATGGCACATTTAGATTGTGCATAGACTATAGACAACTCAATAAGATGACCATTAAGAATAAGTATTCCTTGCCAAGGATCGATGACTTGTTCGACCAATTAAGGGGTGCTACAATATTCTCCAAGACTGACTTGAGGTTTGGATACCATCATGTCCAAATTAAGGATGAAGACAGCCACAAAACAACCTTTAGGACAAGATATGGTCACTATGAATTTGTGGTGGTGCCATTTGGTCTAACCAATGCACCAACCACTTTTATGTGCTTAATGAATAATGTACTCAGTAAGTTCTTAGAAAAATTTGTATTGGTTTTCAAGCATGAAGAATATCTCAAGCTAGTGCTTCAAGTGCTAAGAGAACATCAACTCTATGCTAAGTTTAGTAAGTGTGACTTTTTCCAGAAACAAGTCCATTACTTAGGCCATGTTATTTATGAAGAAGGAGTGGTAGTTGATCCCGACAAGATCAAAGCCATTATGGATTGGCCTACCCCAAAGGATGTATCTAATATCAGATCCTTTATGGGCCTAGAAGGATACTATAGGAGGTTCATAAAAGTACTTTTCAATATTGGTTGTCCAAACACTTCCCTTGAGAAAAAGGGAGTTAAATTCCTTTGGACATCAAAATGTGAAGAGAGATTCCAAGAGATGAAATGCCTTCTAACCAATGTACCTGTGTTGAAGATTGCAGACCCAAACAAGGACATCCTTGTGTGTATAGATGTCTGCAAGGAAGGACTCAGAGGAGTCCTTATGCGAGAAGAGCATGTAATTTTCTATGAATCCATAAAATTGAATGAACATGAAATCAATTATGTGACCCACGATCTAGAATTGGCTGCCATAATGCTTTAAAAATGTGGAGACATTACCTCCTGGGTAGAATATTTGCACTAATGACAGACCAATGTGGGTTGAGGTACCTGTTTGATCAACCAAAACTTAATGCTAAACAAGCTAGATGGATGGCTCTCCTTAGTGAGTTTGATTTTGAAATCAAACATATGAAAGGAAAAAAAAATAGGGTGGTTGATGCCTTTAGCAGAAGTGTGAAAGCGATTCACTTGGTAGTTGTAAGCACCTGTGAAACGGATGTTAGGGAGAGAGTCAAGAGTGCACAAAAAACAAATGCATTTTTCAAGACTGTAAAATCGTACTTAGAACAAGAGCCCACAGGGCTAAAGTACGAAGGTTATCAAAAGTTGAATGATGGCCTGCTAACTTACAAAGGTAAGTTGTATATTCTGAATTGTGACAACTTGAAAAGGTTCATGATGGATGGACTACACAAAAGACCATATATTGGTCACCCTATTTATCAGAAAATGATCACAACCACTAGGAAAGTGTTTTATTGGCCGGGACTAAAAAAGGACATAGATGATTACTTGGCTAAATGTCTAGAATGTCAGCAGGTTAAGGTAGAACACCAACATCCAGCGGGGCTGTTGCAGCCCCTACCAATTCCAGAATGGAAATGGGAAACCATCTCCATGGATTTCATCACAGGATTACCAAAATTGACCAAACAGAATGATGTCATCATGGTAGTTGTGGAAAAATTGAGCAAGGCTACTCACTTCATTCCCGTCAAGTCAACTTGCAGGGCAATAGATATTTCCAGTATTTTCATGAAAGAAATATTTAGGCTGCACGACATGCCTAAGGAGATCATATATGACAGAGATACGAAATTTACTTCAAGCTTATGGGAATCTCTATTTGTTGGTTTTGAAACTAAATTGCTATTTAGTACAACCTATCACTCTCAAACTAATGGACATACAAAGAGATTAAACCAAGTGTTAGAGGACATGTTAAGGATGCATGTAATGCATTAGCCTGAGAAGTGGGAAGACTACCTACCACTAGTAGAGTTTTCCTACAACAATGGCTATCAAGAGTCAATGAAGATGAGCTGTTTTGAGGCCCTCTATGGTAGACAGTGCAAGATTCCAATCAGTTGGGATAACCCAATAGACAGAATTACAATTAGGCCAAATATGCTAAAAGAAATGGAACATCAAGTAATTCAGATAAAAAAGAATCTGAAAGTGGCTCAGAATAGACAAAAAAACTATGTAGACAAAAAAAGGACTCCTATAGAGTTCAAAACAGGGGATCATGTGTATCTCCAAGTTAGACCCAGGAAAAAATCCTTGAGAATGAGATATTGTGCCACATTGACACCTCAATATTGTGGACCCTTTGAAGTCTTGGATAGAGTGGGATCTATAGCATATAGATTAGAACTTCCTCCCACAGTGAAGGCACGTAATGTTTTCTGTGTTTCATTATTGAAGAAATATGTACATGATTCTAATCATATAATTGATTGGTTGTGATTCAGGTGGAACCAAAGGGAGAATTCCTACTAGAACCTCAATGCATAATAGACAGGAAGGAAACCCACTCACGAACATAACCATTGCATAGGTCAAGGTGCAGTGGAAACACTTTGGCCTAGATGAGGCTACATGGGAAATGGAGGATGCCATGAAACATGCATACCCATTTTTGTTTACTTCTATACATACATAGTATATTGGCAGATAAGACATCAAGGACGATGTTCCTTTAAGGGGGAGGGGATTGTAATACCCCTCTTTCCTCCTCTGGTTCGAGGAATAACTGAGAAATAAGATCGTTCTGGGTGAAGAAGATGTTGGCAAGGTTTTCATTACAAGCTAATAAACGACGTTGACGAGTGACTGTGGAAGTACTTGTGCAGACCTCCTTGCTTGGTACAGAGAAAATCAGTTGCCAAGATCCCGTGGGAGGAGGAGAGTAACCTTTGTCCCTAACTGTCACTAAACAAGAAGAAAGAGTCTCTCTCTGAGAATCGTGGTCTAGCTCGGGGGTGGCCAATGGTAAATCTGTTCAAGAGTGGTTGTGGCTATGGTTGGGTGGAAACAGACACCCCTTTCAGAAATCACTTCACAAATTTTGGTTTTCTGATAAGTATTTTCATACTCTATGTATTGAAATGGAAATGATGATTGAATATATTTATATGTTTATGATTGAGTTATGTGTTGAATGATTAAGGTAGAAATATGTATTGTCTCTATGTGAACCTATGTTTTTGAATGGTCTTCTATTTCCCCCAACTTAGCGACTAGAGAGCTATGGGATGTAAGTCTGCAAGAGTGTCGGGGAAGGATTTGTTGGGATGCTTAAGTCCTGTCAACCTCTAGAATATACCTTCGTGGGAATACTAAGTTCAAACCTTATGAAAGGAGGGCGCCTCCTTCAGACCTTTCACTTGTGTGACCAAGGGCTCATGCCCTTTCCCTTAACTAATTCATGGCTAAGATATTAACGCACAGCCCATGAGATTTTTTGCTAGACCCATGTGATTAAGGTCTGGGAACCCCACGCTAGGACCGAAAGGAGCTAAGCCTTTCTGGCTTCGGAACTCCGGGAGTTTGGAGCTCTGGAGTGTTTCAACCTTACCATTTGTAAATCGACAGAAGACAACTCATTGTTACAGTTAATCATGAGGTTGACTAGCACCTGGAAGTCTCCCTAACTATGGTAGATAGACCTGCCCCACCATTAAACCTTGATCCGTTCATCAATCACGAGGTAACACCAGCCACAGATACGAGGGTATTCGGGAGTCCCCTTGGTCGTCAGATCTACGCCGAGGTAACTTCGGTGAATTCCTACTTCTGGCACCAAACTCCCCGAACTCCGAAGTTACAAAGTGATGAGAGTCATGGATCTGGGGAATTCGTGAAGAACCCCTCTTAGCCATCTGATCATGCAGTAGAGGGGCCAGCGTATGGTACTTCAACAAAGTCCTGCTTCGAGAGAACGAAGCGACCATCACGCCAAAACCTTCGAAGGCTGGAGCTGCGAAGTGATGAGGACCGTAGATCTAGGAACCCTTCGGTATCTCCCTCGACCATTAGATCTAGACCATGCTCAACCTGACACTGGCCACTCTGGGAGCAAGGAGGAAGTCACACCACGGATCCCCCGAACATCGAAGTTAAGAAGTAATAGAGGTCATAGATCTAGGGGTATACGTGGACACACCTTGACCATGAGATCGATGGGCTTGGAAGGCCATCAGTCCGGAGTGACATGGCACAGTGACATCATCCATGGTGATGTGGACCCACGATTGACATGTCCCTTGGATTCGTACGTCTGGCAGACCCTATAGGACCATTAAAATGTGACACATGTCACCACTATAGGAGCCACGTGTCGTCTCTACCTTACCGTGTGTCACCCCTAGCACCTTCTTACTTGGTCCATTTGGCGAGTGGAGTACTTGGGACCCACCTATCCTTACCTCCACGTCTAGTACGTCACCATGTGTGAGGGAGGACCCTTTGGGAGTCTGAGACTTCAGGACTTCGGAGGTTTGGGGTGCAGTATCGAGGATAAGTCGAAAGGCCCGAAGGCCGGAGCCACGTGGTGAGATTTCAGGTTCCTACAGGAGTTCGGGAATTCGAGACTTTGGAGGACATGTGTGTAGAATAGAAAAGGGGTGATTAGTGCCGAACGTCGAAACCCCCCCATAGCTTATGTGTTAAATCAAGACCCAGTACCGCCTTTGGATGGAATGGTGGACGGACCTCCCCCGTGGATGTAGGAACTCATGGATGGTACGAATGAGGTAGAACCACGTGGCCCTCAACTAATAACGCTCAAAGAACTTCGAGAGGCTATAACTTGCAAACCAGAGGTTAGATTAGAGCCTGGTAGTAGTTGTTAGAAAGCTACGGGCGAGTAAAAGAGGATGAAAACCTCGGTCAAGGGATTCGAGATGATTAGAGTAAGCAAAATTTTGATGACCCATCCCTAGAAAGGGTACTTAGGGGTCGGGTGTGTTACATCAATCTTCCAACATCACCACCTGAAGGGAGGTTCCAACTCAACTTGTGTGTGAGGAAGAAACCTTCTAATTATGGGAACCAAGAGTATCATACTTGCATTCCATAGTTAGATCGTCCATGTGTGTGATTGTTTCATGTGTTATTTATTTGCCATACATACTTGGAGACAAATTTGCAAAACTTTTTTGTAGGGGGTTTTGTGGCATCCTTAGATACATTAAATAGGTTCGCATCTCTCTTTTCTCTGCTAGTTACTTGTCCCTTGCCATAATCCAAGTAGCTTTCCTTTTTCTTTCTTTTACTTTCAAAGCCTAGTTGGGAACTTTGGCTTATCTAGGGTGTTCAATACATCTCGGGATCACCCTCTCTCTTGCATGTTGACCATTATGAAAGGGATATTCAATCTAATACTTACCCATTTCATTGGGTTGAAAAACATGCTTAACTAGGCCAAATATATGTTTCTTTCTCACATTTGCATTTTCAACGCTCTTCACTCTATTGCAAGTAGATGAACACACCAAAGGTCTAAAGGAGAATAAACCCTAATTTAGCTCTCTTTACTTTTGAGAATATTGACAAAAAGACTTAAGAGAACTTGACATGCATTAAAGTAACCTACAATCCTAGGGTAACATAATTTAACTTTTTC
>JASDQU011179133.1:7148-26237 GCA_032191745.1 Picea mariana | reverse complement strand
ATTACCCCTTAATTGGGGCATATTACATTAGTAATGTTATTTTATTTATGTCGGCTTTATTCCATTAGTTGTAATTATACCTCCTAGTCTCCTATATATACCAAGGAGACATTTTCATTTGGAATCATCTTGGAATTGTACATTTATGTGGGCATAAGGAGGTTGCCCCCTCAAAAAGGCTTATTATCTGAATTTCTCTCTTTTTCAAGGCATTGAGTACTTATTATGAGGCTTTTCTATGCTATATTGATATTTGGTTCTTAACAGTTCCAAAGTTTGTGGTCATCCTTAAACCACTAGATTGGTTTGTGGTCTTCCTTAAGCAACCATCACTATTTAGTAGAAGGCGGTTGATTCTGCCAGCCTCTTGGTTTTTCATCATCCCAAAACCACGATATTCAAAGAGAAGATTCAACCATCAACAACTACACACATCTACACTTCAGCTACCCACTTTTAGATATCAACTCTCACCTTGGACTCACATACACCCCTTCAGATTAAGGGGGGAATGTTGGAAACATAATCCGTTAGGGTTATGAAATTCATGGAATGTGAAGAGTCAAGTTTTGAAAACGATTGTCATGAGTCAAAGAGACCTTGGAATACTAATGCAATGGTCATACTCATGTATATATGTTTGTATCACATCATTAATGAAAACACTTCACGATATATATATGATGATTACTAGTTTTTTTTTTTTTTTTTCTTTAGGGATATTTTGAAAATTCCAAGGGGAAAACAAGGGGAAAACAAAGACATGTCGGTAGGGATGTCCAAAAAAGTGTATAAGAAGATGTTAAAATAAATCAACATAATTGTGTCGCAAGAGGATCCATCCCAACTACAATGTGCACTAGAGGTATGTAATCATTTATTTATTCTTTTATGTACATTTAATTTAAGTTTCACATGAAATACTAATTTTCAATTGTTTTGTTGTAGAAAAGAAAATAAAAATAGATTCCATTCAACACATAAGACAGGACAACGATGAGTAAAAGTGATGATCACAAACTTTGTGAGTATTTATGTGTTCGACCTTTCTTAAGATTTCATGTTTTCTATGATCTTTATATTTAAATAATTAATTTACACTTGTTCATAGATATCTTCTTGTAGGTGCTACCATACAAAGAGGAGCCAACCCATGAATTGATAAACATTGGGTTAAGTATGGGTTGTGAGTATATGTTGAAGAATGAAACTTTAATTGAACAATTTTTAAGTAGCTATGTTGTTTAACTTCCCTTGTTTTATAATTAATGCAAAAACAATAAAACTTTATATTGATTATATCGACTGTGATTTCTCATGTCATATTAAACATGCAGGAAACAAAGTATGTAATGCAACTAACAAAGGAGATTTTGAGAGAATTCATGAAGAACTACTTCAAAAGAATGTGTATTGTTTATGAAAGAGTTGGTGCTAAGGTATGTTTTTTGATTTACACAATCATGTATATTCTACTATATATAAAAATGTAGATATACTCATTACAATTTATTTCTATATTTGTAAGTGGAAGATGAAGGGATGAAATATAAAAAACAAGCTGATCAAGAAAACATTATGTTAAAAAACCAAAGTACAATATCACCTATAAATCGTAAAGAAGTGAGGCATCCAACAACTCGAGAAATGTCAACAGTTCAACTGATGAATGACAATCAATATAATTGAATGTTATTGCAAGTTGTATGTTTTGGAATATTTGTCTTTGAAAAATCAATGATTTTGTTTAATGTACTCAACATGTTGTTCTAATTGCATGAGGATATGTTACCAAAAAGTGTAACAATTACAAATTGGTTACAATTAGATTATTGTACTAGAACTTTACGTTGTCCCTTTTTGTATGACAATGGGTCTCTTATTCATATATAATAAAATGGGTTTCTTATTTCATTGCATTGTCAAATGTTGTAAAATGTTGCATTCCTGAATAATCAATATGTGGATGATTTACATTGTTACAAATAACAGAGGCGCAATTGGTTAAATAACGCATTAATGCAATCATTATATTGAAATGCAATAACAAAAATACAAAACAATATTATTATAAAAAATATTTGGTTTTGAAATGATTGATTGAAAAATTGTTAAAAACAATGAATTAAAATATATACATATCAGTGCATTGTATTCTTTTGAAATCACTAGACAATACATGCCATAATATATAAATCAGTGCGTTTTGAGGTGTAATACACACTGGTGCACATTAATTATAATAATAAATTGTTACAGAATATTGATAAACACACCATTCCATAAATGATATAATGTACAATAATATTTCTTGTTTCAAAATTGTACGATGCTCATGTTTAAAATATATACTATGGCACTAAAAATAATTTACGTACCGGTGCGTTACGTTTATTATACACATCGATGCTTAGTAAAAACAATGGCACCGACATCTCATCTCGAATATTTGAAATTTCACTACCCTTCGGTGCACATGGTAAAACAAATACCGATATGTACTAATTACAAAAGCACCGGTGCACATGCTATATTAAACGGACCGAGTCTTAGGATAACTTGATTGCACCGGTGTTAATTATAAAATAAATGCACCAGGGTATACAAATCCTAAAACGCATAGGTGCTTCATAATCAAACAAGGCAGAACCAATGCGTAGAACTTATAAGAGCATTGGTGCTTTACATATGACAAAGAAGACAAAACTAGTGCACAATAGTTATAAAATCATAGGGGAATTTTTTTATAATATTAAGGTTTGAGGCATTTGTATGATACTAACTTACCGATGCTTTTTTATTATAGTTTCACATCGGTGTGTGTTTGACAATACCACATCGATGCATTTTGACAAAAACAACACTGTAAAAAATCTCGGCTACAACCTCTGCCCACCTGATTTTTTTTAGTTATATGAAATTTTTTCTAAAACATCCGCAGTCAATAGAGGATGTTGTAGCAGAGGCTATTTTTTTTTCCAAATTTTGTAACACTAAAAACTTCCGCAAGAAGGTGTTCTCCTTGTAGTAATTATAGTGAGATAAAACCCTAGGATTTTGTTCATAAAATAAATCACCATAGTTACCCTTAGAGTTTGAATTGATGAACTCTCACCCAACTAAAAGCTTAACTAAATCTACATAAATATTACTCCCTTCACCCATTGAATCTTACATTAGAAGACTAACAAGCTTTTGAGACTCCACCAAATTCTTCAGGGGAAGTTTTTTCACGAGGCTACCCAACCCCCTATAGTTAAAAGGTAAACAATTCATTAAGAAAATATCCATGGGGTTTTTCTTTCTATAAGCACCCTTACAATATAGAGTTTCTTTCCTATTTTAATATCTAAATGATCTCGCTCTTGAGCCTGTACAATATGAGATTTTCTTCCTCTATATCTCCCTTTTCCCCTTTTTCCTCAACAATAGATACTCCACCAACAACCTCACCCTTAGCAACCACAGACCCAAATTTCCTAGACCTTAAAAAATAACAAGGTTGTCCTTCAAACAAAAATTACTCTCCATCCTTAGAGATCAAGTTAAAAAAATCAAGTATAAACCTTGAAGACAAAGGACAACCCTCCACACCAACCCTTCCCCTGATAGCATCTACACTGCCAACACTACTATTTTAAAGAAATGACATAACATCACACTCAAAAGTAGAAACCCCTCCCTTCCCAAACACCTCCTCAATCAAAATCCCTTCCTTCCCAGAAACCTCTTCAATCAAAACCCCTCTATGACTAGAATCTATACATAACCATTTTAAAGAAAAAGACAGATTACACAAAGAGCCAAGTTCCACAATGGATGTACCTTCATTTAGGGAGAAAAATATTGGATCTACCACTAAAGATGTAGAATGGAACAAATGAGAAAACTCATTGATCTCGATGGGAAGAGTTAAAACTTTCATCTCTTTCGGCCTTTCTACAATGACTCACTAAAAAACAAATAAATCGACTTGACTATAGACTTGTTTAAAGCCCATTTCCAAAGAATTTGAAGATCCTTGGAAACCTTCCCAATTATAGAGGCCTTCTCACAATTGAGCTCACTTGACCTTTCCTTGTTCTTCACTCATTTTATTTATTTATTTAGGGCAAAGTCATTGATCCGTATTGGATCATCATATAATTTTCCCTCTATCTTGGTACTTTTAGGGTGAAAAAATTTGGAGGAATCAGCTTGTAGGGCCATTTTAGTGATAGGTCATAGTTTGGAAATTTTGGGTCAAGAACCTTCCATAGTGATTTTGAGGCATTAGATGTTTGTTTTTGGGTTAAAGTGTCTATACCTTTTTCACGCACACTTAATAGTGTTCTAGAGTTTGATACCTTCCCAACGGTGCAAACCATGCCTCAATTGGAGCTCGTATGTGAAAGTTATGCCTCCCACAAGTTGACCTACCTTGTTGACCACCATGGTACTAGTGGATCCCACGACATCCCCCATTACTCAAACATGTGGACTTTAAAGAACATTCTAGAAGGTAAAAACATTATCACTAATTGAGGGTTGAGGAAGTCAAAACCCTAACCCTAGACAACTATTGGGCTATGTTAAATACTAGGCCGCTTGGAGGAGAAAGAGTTCCATTATTTTGTATTGTACTTGTTCCATAGTTGAGTAGAGCATCCAAGGAGTGGTAGTTTGAGAGTATAACATAACACGTAGGATATTCTGTAACAATCGTTTAGGCCACAATGTCAAAGTAATCTCCATAGTGAGTGCCTCTTTCCTTGTACTTGCTTTCTATAACTGAAGAAAAGAGAGCATAGCACAAGCCTCACCTTCTACCTAGGTTTTCTCCCATATTAGGTTTCCCAGGATACATCTTGTGTTCAATTGTGTGGATGGTGTGTATAATTTTTTCTCATTTCTTTCATTTTTGAAATTCAATTATTTCATAAATTAAAGCAAATCTAGTAACTAACTAATCTGGGATCTAAGGAAACATACTGAAAAATCTAATATTTCATAATAGTTAAATATCTATTATGATGAACTGTTCTAGTGGAATATCTATGAACATTTACAAATTAGTCACAATCTTGCACCAAATTCCCATACATATGAAACTACACACATTTTAAAGGCACACAATAATAATCCAGTTGTTGAGATATGGAATAATCCCATTTTTACAAAGTCATGGTCATGGATAAACCCTCCCTCAAATATATAGCCATCAAAACCATAACAATTGATGGATTATTAATCAACACAAAGATCATGTCCACATCAATAAAGGAACTCAAAGCATTTCCAATCTCTTAAACATCTAGTAGGACTAGAATTCAGTAGGTAACCCCAACAATTCTACCCACATCGATGTTATAGTCATTTTTCTAAATGCAGATAAAAAAAAGGGTGTCGAAGGCTTAAGGAAAAGCATAAACGAATCCCATTTTCATCATTGTTCTACAACCTTCCACACATCTTCTTCTGACTGGAGGAATGAAACCCATCCAACCATGAACCCACACAATTTGTTTTAGCGAATATCCTAAGACATGTTCCCATGTTTCTTTCAACCAAAGCCTCAAATTCACTTCTTCCATTCAATGAACTTGAAAACAATTGACCAAGTATTTTGAAGCTAGGTCAATGACCTCATTCATTTCGATGTCATCACCAAATACTATCTTTATTAGAGTTTTTTTTAGCTTGATACACTTTTCAATTTTTTCCCTTTCTTAGAAACTCCACCAGATCATAGACTTGGTCTTGTCATTTTTGACCTAGACATATTGAAATTTTGCACAGCCCCATTCCCCTTATACTTTTAGAAAACACCCTCCGAATAGACACAATTTCCTTCAAATCCTTCCTCCATTGGACACCACTAGAACCTTGAGATGGAGAAACAATACACTACCATGCACTGACTATTGAACTATCAACCTACACTCACTTTAGGTTACAATTATTGGTTGGAAAAGCATGAGAAAACCACACCAGCATGCAACCTACAACATTGCCCAAATCATGGATACCCTTTGAAAAACCGTAGCCCAAAATAGAGAAAAATAACCTTGATTTAATAAACTCTAAACTTGGAAGCTAGGAAACATCAATAGAGAACCCAAAACAACCTTGCAGAGGATGGTTAGTGGAAGAAGAAAGAATGGATCTCAAATTTTCCAATGCTTCATGCCAAAAGTATGGGTCTTTTACTTTAGAGATAAATTCCTACCTACCTTGCCAGTACTCCAATGAATGAAACTATCATTGAGTCATCCAATTCCTAACAAGAACCTTTACCCAAATTATCCCATCCATCAAATGTTAGTACAAAAAACGTTTTACCCACTTGAATATAATTTCCCAAAGTCGTCGAAGACACTGAAAAAGACCTCAGTGGGCTAGTATTACAAGCTCCTAATGAAAAAAAGTCGATGACTCCCAAGACTCGAGAAGACCAAATTTGTTGGTTTCATAGGGATCTAGAGTATAATCAACCTGGTCCATATCCATGATTCAAACCCTAGTCTTTAGAAACCATAGTCATCAAATTCCTTTCGTAAAATTCTAATTGCAATGTCATTAATTACAAATGAATCAAATGATAACATTTTAAAATTGTAACAGGGGTGGCAGGTGTAGGGGGGATAAAATATGACCCAAGAGGAACAATTCTAGAAACATATTTGTGGGGATTGGGTTTGTTGTCTAACAATCTAGCAGAAGGTGGACTCTATCAAGGACTTAAGATCTCCCTGGCCATAAGAGTGTATAAGCTTATTGTTTGTGGAGACCCACTTCTCCTCATACGCCACTTGATCAAAGGATCAATTACTACAGACGCAAGGTTGGCCTCATTTTTGTGTCAAATTCATCAACTAGCTTCTAAATCCTTGTAGTTGAATTATTACCATATCTTAAGAGGAAATAATGAGGGTGCAAACCAACTAGTGAATCAAACAACAAAACAAGAGTTTGGAACTATGGTTATCAATAACGAGGTTTAATGGGAGACTCTACCATAGGATTCGAAATGACTTGTGAGAAAGAAGCAGGGCATACGACTAGATTTAGTAACAAAGAAGACAAAAAAGATAAATTTGTAGAGAAGGAAACTAGGAGTCATTATAGCTGTAAAGGAAAAGGTAGTATTTAGGAAATGTATTTCAAAGTTGTAAAACTCCTCGGATTATTTGTAAGTAATACACCTTTAAATATCACCTTTTTGTAATATATGATAAGAGCACATCAGATCTAGAGGACGAATTAGGTAGAATGAACTATAGTTTTGTATTGGGCTTAGTTGTGACTAATTTTGTACTCTCCACTATCAATTTCCGATAGTCTCTTATGACAATATCTCCCAATTTCGGTTTAAAAAAACATTTTAAAATTGTAAAATCTTAGTGGTATGTGCTTAATCATCAATTGCATGCTTGCTCTTAGATTAGGTGTCACTGGTGTATGAAGTTCAATTTGACCATTTTTGTAGTGCCTCATGCACCTCCTCTTCCATTGGCAAGTAAACAATATTAGAGTCTCCATCTCTATTGACAACCTACTTCTCATCATCAAGCTCTATTGCATCCTCTGTATCGACATCCTGATAAATTGTTTAATTTTATTCATTGATTTATTATTATTATTATTATCACCATCATTTTAAATTATAATTTTATTATCAACATTCATTATCATTTTATTTTTGTTTTTATTTTCAATTTCAATTTTTTTACATTCCCATTAAGATACCTAACTACTAATTAAAAATAAGTTGTCATGAGTTTTTTGAGACTCACTTGCATGGCGTACTATTGGAATCCATTTTTTGTTGATCTTCCAACCATCATCATGGTTTACATTATTTGTATGTTTTTCAATCTCAATAGATTCTCTAAATTTCCACATTGAGTAGTGAGTAGTGTTCAATATTGGCTAATACCTTTGCATCTTCAATGAAAATTTGGTAATTGGTCTTGTTTAAGTGTTCAACCAATGCATAGGTACGAACTTTTTTGTGATTAATATACAACAATTATGGAAGGGTGGGTGTCCTTCTAGCCACTTCGCTCAAAAATATCGGTTGTTCACACTTTGAAAGTATGCATATCACCCACAGATGCAAGAATATGAGGTTATTAAAGTACAATTTGGTTAGTTGAAAGGGCCATAATCTCTCCTCCAAGCCATAATACTTCCAATTTCCTGTACATTCCCCTACTTCTAATTTCCTGGAAGGGCGAGTGTCCTTCTAGCCACTTCACTCAAAAGCATTGGTTGTTCACACTTTGCAAGTATGCATATCACCCACAGATACAAGAATATGAGTTTATTAAAGTACAACTTGGTTAGTTGAAAGGGCCATAATCTCTTCTCCAAGCCATAATACTTCCAATTTCCTCTACATTCCCCTACTTCTAATTTCCTGTACACTGCTTTTTTTTTGCACTATTAGTGAATCGAACTTCCAACCTTTGGCTCACAATGAAATCCCATCGTTAGTGTTTGTACACAAATAAGTTTTAATTTATGAAAAAACCATTTGAAATTTCCTAACCAAACCTTCAAATTACATAGATATAACTTAGAATTGAAATACAAAAATCACTAATCAACAAGTAATGCTACAATGACATTTTTCACTCACTGTAAAGTTCTCAAGACAACCAAATCTCTAAAAGTCTTCCCCAAGATAGGAATTTCATAATAGAATAACCCGCCAAATTTAACAGTTTTGACAACTCCATTACCCATTTTCACAATTTCAACAAAGAATGTTGATGGTTATCCAAAAAATTTCACCGTATTTGATGAAGAAATCACCTCGTGATGAGAAATTTGGCTGCCAAATTCCATCCATATGTATGAAAGTATTCCTCCATATCTATGTAGGAACAAAAAGTAAAAAAAATTTAGTATCTTCAATTGACTTCATTCTTAAATTGCTTGAAACCTACACAAGTTTAAATAAAGTTAGGTTTGAAGACAATGAATGTTAAACGTATGCAGTGCAATATTTTAGTGGGTTTTTCTATGTCACTAATTTATATTTATTTACAAACATAGGCAAAGCACTTTCTTGCTCATTTCCTACGTTTGTTATAATCAATATGCATGCATTTTAATATTGTTTAATTCACCTAATTCGTCTCAGCTAGCTCTAATTAACTTTTTTATGTAGGTGCATTGGATGTTGTAGTTTTTTTAGTACATTTGTGAAGCACATGAATTAATTTCCTATTTTTTT
The DNA here is from genome assembly GCA_032191745.1 of Picea mariana. Taxonomy (NCBI): domain Eukaryota; kingdom Viridiplantae; phylum Streptophyta; class Pinopsida; order Pinales; family Pinaceae; genus Picea; species Picea mariana. Next base: position 17,014 of record JASDQU011179133.1, on the reverse strand, counting down.
TTATTCACAAGATTTTTTTGGGATGCTATAAGTAAACGTTATATATTAATAACAAAAACAAGGTATATGTGGTAATGTCATGGCCAGATACTAAGGTTTTGAACAAGATGTTGTAATTGATTATCAATAATTTTTAAAGTTTTTGGAACTCTTTGCAACTTGTGTTTCCCATATCTCTGGTAGAGTTTCTCAGTTAATGACTTTTTATTTGAGTAATGTCGAGCCTTGACTTCTCCTGAAGCAATGTCCATGTCTCCAATATATTCTTGCCAAATTTCTCTGCATATATCGCACTTATTCAAACAAAGATAAAACCGTCAAAACATGCAATTGTAAAATAAAAAAAAATAGATTTATAACAAAAATAAACAATGGGAGTTGGCAAATTGAAGTCTTATTTCTCTTAATCAACAAACATAAAGCATCATATATGATTGCAAACAACATAGTAGGCATCTTGTGGAGGTTGAAACCTGTCATTCGATAAAATGCACTACTTGGATATGGTGAGGGGGATGCCACATTGATGAGAGCATGGCTGGCTTGAAGCCATTTCATTGCCCATGCAACAACATGTGCCTGTTGAGCACTGTAATTTGTAATTTTTCAGGGTCATAAAAGACACGAGACATAAAGCAACACTCTATGACTAAGATAAGAAAATAATATACACGGTTCTTTTACATAAACTATACAATCATCTCTCATTAGTTTCAACGCAGTGAAATTGTATAGACTTTGAACTTTGAAAGTGTTTGCAGAAAATCGAGACCATGCTAGCTTGTCTGAGTTTCATAATTATCCAATTCAGGTTTTCCTACAGGAAAACCTCATTTTTGAGGGGGATGAGGCATAATGCCCGGGTACAAAAAAAGAGTTTTTATTATGACAAATACACTTAAAGGAATAAGTCATGAACCCACTCTCCTATATATAACCCCACCTAGATGCGGGGATCCCCTACCACTATCCTGGTAAGTAAATTCTTCTATTTAACTATTCTACTATGGTTCCATTGAAATTGCAACAGTGAGAACTTGTATCAGTGTAATACATTGACTTATCTCATTCTACACACAATATACAAGTGCATCCAACAATGAACAGTTTATGCCACATCGACAAGAATTACAGTCTTCTATAGGATTGCACCACATGCGCATTCAAGCACTGAATTGAAGAAGTTGATGCTACTCAACACATGGAGAGAAAGAAGAACGAAAAAAAAACTCTGAGGAACCCTGAGCATCAATATCGCAACAAAACAGGGAGAGGAAAATGGATGACATCAATAAAACAGAGTTCAAAGACATTCACGACAGAGTATCTAAACCAAGTTTTAAGAGGAGAGTATGTAACTAACCTCGATCAGAACCTGTGTGAGGTGGTTAATTCCATTAAATCCCTCTTGAACGATGCTAGAGGAAAGACCAGTTCCAATTCAATTGCAAACTGGGTAGACAAAGTTCATTTTTTTCTCTATGATGTTGTCTACTTGGTAGAGGAATATTGATCTCCAACCTTAGCATTCTCTCTGGTTGAAAATACAAGGAAAAACCAAGCCTCAGGTATACTCCACCTGTCTCAGGAACCCCTCTACCACTACTCCACCTGCTCAAGGAACACTCTGTCAACTGTTCTGACAAACCCATAGCATTAACACACAACTCTTCCACCTCTTTTGACGTATTAATGGGGTGACAACATCTGACAATCACCCCTAGTTCCCATACCCAATGCCAATGTCAGACAATGAAACTTTAGCTTAAACCAACCTTTAACGCCTTGGAAAACATGCAATGAAATAATTGAAATTGCCCAAAACATAATGTCCCTGCTATGATAGGGACATAATAAATATATCACCAATTACTATATAAATCAATGCATCTTTTTTTAATATCCCGCACTAGAGTTAACTCTTGAAGACCATCTAGCTATCCAACCAATTGTTGTCTCTAGTTAATATTAGAGGTCTTAGAGGCATAAAAATAGAGGAACATACATTTTTTAATAGCTTTTAAAAGACTTACACTGCCATTACAAATCTTTCCTTTTACCTTGTTTTGTTTTGGTTGTGAGTGTAGGTCCTTGTTGAAGAAAGTCATGGTCCAAGCAAACTTGCAAATAGAAAATTTAGGTCTGATTGTCACAATGCAATGTTTCAAAATTTAGACGATCAAAATTATTGACATGTAATTGTTTGATTTTAGAGGTATTGAGTACACATAATTTTTCGTATGAGTGCTTATTGTCAGAGAGAGCTTGCTAGAAGAAATTATTGACATATCATTGTTTGATTTCAAAGCTACTAAGTATACATACTTTTCTGTATGACTGTTTATTGCTAGAGAGAGCTCACTAGAAGATAGTTCATCAACACTTAAGTTTGTTGGAGTTTTCCCTGTTACATGGGAGGTAAAGGGAAATGTTGCTTCATCAGCACTAACCAGAGTCAAGGTGAAATCACTTCATGAAGCATCTTGTCTAGTTTCATATCTAGTTCGAGGAATGGAATCAATATGAAGTCCAATCTCCATTTAGGTTGACACATCTTTAGTTTCTCTCGAAAGGTGGAACGAGAACAAAGTGAAAGTGGAAAAGGATATACTAGGAAGGCTAGGAAAAGAGTAAGATGATTATTCTTACTATGTTCCCTCCAATGTTGTTGTAGGAAATGGTCTTTAATTATCCAATAGTCTAGCAATGGTGGTGATGGGGAGGTAATCTAGAGATAACAATGGTTATGATGTGAAGGTGGTCTAAGTATAGCAATGAGAAGTTGATGTTTTCAATACATATCAACCTAATACTTTGGTAATAGTAACTAACATAGTTCGAAGATTGAATTAATAATATGTTTTTTGTTTTTGCAGAGCTATGAATACGAATTTAAACCCAATTAAATGGGATATAACATAGTGACCATTAGATTTTTAGAATTATGAATTTAGTAAATTCATTTTCAAATATAAGAAGAATGAAAAAAATTGCATACACCAAAAACAATTTAAATCCCATCAAAATGAATGAACCAATCAAGAATTAAATTTAAGAAATTAAAATATTCAATTTTTTTATGATTTTACTTTTAAAATGCATTTAATATGAGTATTCATGAAACTTAATAAATGGTAGAAACATTTGTCAATTAATACAATTTTTGAAACTTAAGAATTGGTAGAAAAATTCATGCATACATTGACTTTGTACAGAAAGCTATAATCAATGGAGAAATAAGCACTAATAAAATGCCTTTCATACTTAACAAGAGTTGCAAGGCAACATAGTCCCGGTCTTTCGCAGTTTGAAAATTGATAATAATAATGATTTAAAACCTCATATGCATAATTAAATTTATTATTTAAATTTTATTACTAAAAGTTAGTGAACATAATTATCAATATTAATATTTTTATTATAATTATAATTGATTATTAAGTTAGTTAAATTAATTGTTACTATTAATATTTTTATTATAATTATTATTGATTATTATTATAACTATATTTAGTATCATTATAATATAATATTAATACTAATATTCATTAGTAAAATAAATTATTATTATTAATTTTTTCATTACAATTATAATTGATTATTAATATTACTATATTTATTATGATTCTAATCTATTATTCATATTAATACTGGTTATCTCAATATGGAAACCAAATGTATGTATGGAACCTCTAAGTTGAAACCCAATTCAAAAATATTTATTCTTGCTTTCCATTTTATTTTAACCTAGAAAATAGGTGGTTGACATGAAATGTTTAAATATGCATTCCATAATAAAACATTTAATACTTTATATATTGTATAAAGTATTAAATATTTTGCTGCAAAATACATAATATTCAATATGAAAATGTTTTCACATAAATTCTTGTCAGTATTGATGGTCCGACATGGTACATAAATCCTGTTAGTGTGGCCCGACATGGTACGTAAATTCGACATGGTACATAAATCCTGTTAGTGTGGCCCGACATGGTACGTAAATCCTGTCAGTATTGATGGCCCGGATGGCCCAGCATGATAGGTAAACCAGGGATGTGTTTTTGCGTAGATTACTCTAAACCAGTTTGTACAGCTCCTGGTGGTGGTATGTGAAAACATAAATGTCGATGAATTGGGGGCAGGGCCTGGACAAAATGATTTATGGGAGTATGAAATATTGTTTGCGCAATTAATTTAAATTCTTAAACTACGTGAAGGTCACAATAAGGCCTCAAACTTTTCAATCAATGATACTTTAAAAAAATAAGTTATTTTATAGATTAAAAAATAAAAAATTGCATTTCTTATGTATAATATTAGGTTTCTTATGGAAGTTTTTTAAGTCAATGGAAATTAATGTCAAATCAATAGCAAACTCATTGTTATAGTCCTCCAGAGACTAATAATAAACAATAAAATACACTTATTTTRGAAAAAATRGTTAGAACACATAATCTTCAACAACTTACAACTTATGGACCTATGGTTGAAAACCAAGTGTTTAAATTAACTACGCAAAATAAGTTAAGAAAGCCAACATGAAAGTGTTTGCTATTAGTGTTGTACATAGTATTATGCTTTTGTAGTTCAAGAGACCTTTGAGGTTTATATGTATAATCATGTTGCACCTTTTTAAGTCTTTATTTCCACTTTATATGTAAATTAATTATGTAATTTTATTTTTTTATATGTTTTATCAAAAAATAAAAATAAAAAAATTATAGTACTTCTTCATGATTTATGGATAGTAAACAATGTAAATTGTCGATCTTGATTACAAAGTCTAATTTCGATGGGAGAGAATCAAACCCATGACCTCCCCAACTTTGGGGGAGAGATAAGAGGTCTCATGTTTGGCTCACAACCAATTGAGCTAACTTTCAGGGCTTTATATGTTTTATAATTATTTGAATTGAATTAATTAAGTTAAATACACATTCATCTCTTTATATTATATACAAAAAGTTACAGGAGTCTCTAGTTGAGTCCTACCTCAAGGAAACCATGTCCTCCAATAGATGAGCATAAACATACTTTTCCATGTTGTCCAGAATTAACCAACTATATACATATATTAAAAAAGAAATAACAATATCAACTAACATATTAGAACTAAATGTATAAACAAGAAGACAATAAATAATCTAGACATCAAGCAGTATGGGGTGAGACATTGTCTTGCACAAGTCAATCCATAGGCTCTTTAATTTCCCACCATTCATTTTGTGTTGTACCCAAAGGTTAAGGTTCTTCATCCAGAATGATTGGATTATCTTGTGCTCTCGCAGAGCTAGGGGAAGCCTCCCTATGGTTCACACCTTCAGTTTACTCTATGACATGTGAAACCTCAATTCTTATCCCAAATATCATTTTTGTAGATTACCTCAAATTTTCCATCTAGCAACCTAATGCTATGGAGAATGTCCTGTTGTTGTAAATTATTTTCTTTCAAGGCTTCAGTGATGAGGGATTTAACTAGCTAGTATGTAATTGTGATTAAAAATAACTTCGTGTCACAAGTTCAGGAGTAAATTGGGTCATGGATCCAACCCTCTAGTTCAACTTCAATCTATTTATCAGACAGATTATATCTTCTATCTTTCATTGCATTTTCCATCTCTCCCAATTCATTTTTGGTAGAGTCTGAGAACCTAGAACGGAAGAACCTTTCAATGTCCATGGCCTCTGTCTTGGGATATGTGACATATCCTAGGTCCCCATGGGTACAAGCCATGAGTTTCTTGCTTCTACCACCCCCTACCTCAGAAACATTATGTTTTTTCATATTGGGGGTAGACAGGTTTGAAAAGGTGATAGGCCAATCCAAGAATGTAGGAGAGGATGATCAAGTTTAAATGGTTGGACATGGGAGATTTTGTCACCACCTAACATAGGGTACCTAAGTCCCATTCCCCTCCCAGAGAAAAGTAGTTGTATAACCGACCCACGTAGAGAAGAACTCGATTATACCCCTCACTCTAATCCATTATCAAAACACTGTGAAACAACCATAATAGCCAAAGAACACATAATGGATTACTTGTAGTTTGCATGATGTTCTCCAATGGATAAGTCATGTAGAAATCATTTCCATGAGCTTTATCCTCCTTCTCTAGTCGGATCCTATGGTCATTGACCTCAATTAACCCGCACAACTTGTAACCCTCCTTGCTACTTTGAAATCCCATCTCTCCATGCCTTATTTTTCACCTTCCCATCATGGTTGTTTCTCCTGGTACATTGTCAGGATGCAAATCTTCCTTGAAACAACCATGGATCGATCCTTCCCCTATACCCTTGCATTGTTTCATTAGTTGGGTTCATAATTTCATAGTTTGGTGGGATGGAGCTCATACTCCTCCCAACAACTCTCAACCCTCTCCTTTGGTGAACCATCATGTCCTCTGGCATTGACATGATTGAAGCCTTCATTGCATGGTGAGGTGGCACCTAGATGACATGTGTATGTGGTCATGACCTTGTCTATTAACACCCCATTTGGAGGAATTAAAAAAATAATAATAGAACGATAAAAACTATTTTTATATTATATTATGTGTAATATTTAAAAATCATGATGTCACATTAAATATTGTTTGACATTAGAAGTTGAATTTTAATTAAAAACATTAAGAGATGATTAATAAAAAATATTTTTTATCCTATTTTACATGATAAATATTTGAAAATCATGATGTCGCACCAAATACCAAATATTGTTTGAAAATGAGAATTCATCGAAAGTCACTTTCCAGAAAAAAATAAATAGAAAACTTTAACTCGGAGATTATTTGCATTAAACATTGTATACATAAAAACTTTATGGCATGTTACTTAACTTCCATCAACTCCTCTTCCATCGTAGCTGTTATTTCCTTTTTATTAGTCTTTAATCATTTCCCACTTTAACGTCTTGTAACGAACACCACAAAAGGAAAATTCATTTCCATACATTGATGACTAATACTCACTACCTCTTTGTGATTCAAAAAAACGTTTTTTTTTTGGAAAAATATAATGTATATTACATTATTTTTTTCCTCTTCATAAAATACATATATTGGGGAATTTTGTTAGACACTTCTTCTCATTTCGAGGATGTGTCTTAAAGTAAACCATATTGTTCACAAGATCAATGTTTTATCAACATAGGGCTCAAGGAAATTACAACATTATACTCATCAAGAGCTTAAGATGTCACCTGAGGGAATTGAACTTATGTGCATAGTATAACACTCCTTCTCACCACTGCTTGGGCTAAACCCAATTGACAACACATATTACATTATAAGGTGGATATCCATTTTATTCCATAGAAACCAGGACAAGAATGTGATCCAAGTGCACAATAAGACATGGTGATAACAAGACAAACACTTTCTCTTGAGACAAGACCTTTAGTTGCCCAACAATTAAGACATAATTGTAACAAAGAATTTGGTACTGACCCACGACACCCACCAAGTACACTTTTTTTTTCCAAGATTGACACCTTTCTATAACTTCCTTGCCTGGGAAACACACCTAACAAATAAAAAATTAATTGTGTGTTGAATGTAGTGGCCATCAAGGAGACATTTTCACATAGTTTCACAAAATGTAAGTCTTTTGATTTGGCTCAATTTGTTTATTTCTCCATTATTACATTGAAAGTTAATAGTGATTTTTATTTTGTGTAGGTAATTTGATTAAGAATGGATATTTCAAGGAGGGTCCTTACATGTTCCCAATCTTGAAGTCTATTGTGCTTCTCCCTCCCAACATTGATGATGTTGTCTCTCCTTTTCCAAGATGGATCATGGAATACTTAAAGGTCCTCAAGTAAATTGGCGTTGAGTATTTTGCACTTCTTCAGGGTAGGAGGGTCGTGGAGATTGTTATCGGCAAGGAAAGTGCCATATGCTATACTAATTAAAATAAGATAAGATAATATTATTAATGTCCAACAAATAAACAAAAGATAAGTTAATAGGATTAGAAATCACAATTAGTGATACCAATCAATGATCAAGTCACTAAATACCAGAGTTGCACTTAAAGCCATAGAAAACTAAGAAAAAACATTTAAACAAAAAACAAAAAAAAAACATATCAAAATAGTTTTTGACTCCACAGAGATGTCATGAAGAGGATAAGTAAGATATGCTATCCTTCTTGTTATTGTACACAAGGGGACCTGATGCCAGCTCTATGTGTCTATCAGATATATTTTTCTAATGTACTTGGGAATGGATTTTCAATGTAACGTATGATACAATTAATTTATATTGTTCCTAATATACATGGGAATAGATTTTCAATGGAATGTATGATGCAATTGATTTTTTATTTTCTTCAAACTATGTAAAAATAAGAATTATCCATTGGAGGAGCTCCATGGAATCGATTTTGAATGTAATGTATGATGAATTAATTTATATTGTTCCTAATATATGTGGGAATGGATTTTCAATGTAATGTATGATGCAATTAAATTTTTATTTTCTTAAGACTATGTAAAAATAAGAATTATCCATTGGAGGAGCTCCTTTTGTGATGTTAATACCTTTTTTTTTGTTTGATGGTGGCTGTAAGGATGCCTCCAAAGTTCCTTCTATGATGCCAATACCTTCTTTCTCGATTGCAAGGATGCCTCCAAGTCTCATCTTCACTACTAGGTCCTTCATTCATGACATTTATAATAACCATTGCTTTGTTATTGGAGGATATTGCTAAAAAAAAAGTGATAATGGTAGAACCACCTTGAAAATTATGAAATCCCTACTAAAAGATGCTTTAGGTGATCCAAAATTAAGTAATTTTATGTAAGCACTCAATCTCTTTGATGGAACCAGTGAAGATATGGAATTGTAGGTCCCTTCAAAAACACCATGGTTTTTGGGATTAGGGAGAAGATAAAGAGGAAAGTCTATGAAGAATGAGATTGAATTTGAATATAAATATTAATTGAAAAACTATTAGACTATAAAGGGGGAATTTTAGAGAAATTGGGAAAAACATTAATATGAATTACTTAAATTTTAGCTTAATAATGAGGAGAAACCTGAAAAGTAGAAGAAACTCATTCGAAATGTTGTTAAAAAAATCCCAATCAAATTCTCATTCAAAATACAAGGAAGGAGGACAATCCATAAGAAAAAAAAAATCAAAGATTTGCAAGTTTTTGAGGTGGTACAATGTAAATCTAATCATATATTGAAAATTAGTGGTCACAAGGTAATGCAAACACAATTGCTCAATATTTTGTCCTTTGTTTAACATATTTTATTGTGTCGATGGGAATGTAGGGCATTTGGTTCTAATTTTGAATTTTATGGTGGAAAATACAAGATTTATCGATTAAAAAAAAATATCATACACATAGTGAGTAGATTTAGAAAAATATCCTTATTCCATCTTAGAAGTTTGGAAAACACACACAGAGAATATAAAACAATTGAATTAGCATGATAATTGTATTACTAAAGTAGATGGCAAAGTAAATGACATGGCCTTTCATCAAAGTCATTTAGGATTGGGAGATGGTTTATCTATTTCTTCATATATTGAGGGAAATGAAGTTCATTAAAAGTTTTGACATGACATCACCTGCATTAATGAACCACAACTTTTTGACAAATTAGTTGAATATAATGACCTACCAATAAGGTAACATTTGTAGAAATATTTTACAATTCAACTAAATAAGCCAAAATGACAACAAAGGTGTCCAATAAGTGTTGGATCATGTTGTCATTGATGCCAATGGTTTGATTGATTGATGTCATTGATTGAAGTCAAGTGATTGATTGATGTCAAATGATTGATTGATTGATGATTGATGTAATATAATATGTATTTTCCTTGATGAGAATGCATAGATG
>JASDQU011179132.1:5790-26217 GCA_032191745.1 Picea mariana | reverse complement strand
TGAACATTTGGATAATTACACTGTGATAAGAATTTTTGGCTCCAGGGAAAAACCTACTCTCCTTCCATGTCACATTACAGACAAAATGTTTGTTGCAGAAGTAGCACGACAATACAACTACTGGTTGCATCTATTGAAAAAGAAGAGAAAAAAATAGTTCATTCCTCTGCCTTGGAAAGTTGAGGACTTTGTGTTGAAAAACGTCAACAAAATTGACAAATTCGTAGCACATTCTAGCAACTTCAACCTGAGATATGCTGAAAGCCTAGGAGGGTTCAACCTCGATAATATTTTTCGACAACATTTACAAACACTTGGCTTCAACAATTGTTTTTTCAAAAAACACTTGTCCAAAAACAGAGACACTAGAGGCAACACTCCTGCTTCTGATGCCGATGACATAGACACACTGCAAAACAACACTAAATTGTACAAGCAACAGGGGAAAGGCCCCAGTGACCAGAGTGTTCAATCGACAAATAATACTCCAAAAAGTACGACATCCCGAAGCATCGCTCCAATGACCCACCACAACAACAAAGTAACTCAGAGTTCTTCAAACAGAGGAGGAGATAACGACCCTCCTCACTCTAAAATTGATAGTTCTCACAAGCTTCCAATAGACAAGAAGAGAAAAAAAAATGTGGGACAGGTGGAAGATCCCGAGATTCTGAGTGAGAACATGGAACTTGAGAAAGATCTGGATAGCGTGCTCCACTACCTTGATCAACCCGGAGATGCCATCCAACATAATCGTCCAATGGACATATCCGATACCGAAATTTTTGACGAAGATGAATCCTTTGTGTTCGAGACCGTTGTTTTTTATAGCTAGTCCAAAAAATTGATCATTGAAAAAAAAGATGTAAAAAATAAGAAAGGAAAATCTTGTTCAGAGGTTGACCTTGCCAACATGCGACCGTCCCAAATCTGTCAACTTCACATCGCGAGCGGAGATGCACTTCATGATTCCATTGGAGGCATCGAGGCTGAGAATGCTAGACTGAAGGACCGGGTCAAGGAATTTGAAGAGGCTTTGATTCCTATGCCATCACTTGCCAATCCTTTGGCAATAGCCATGTCTGCCACCCTTGCAGCCAACTTAAAAGGATCCTCCAACCTCCTCACATCCTGTAGAGGATATGTGGAGAATAATATCAAGAAAAGAATGGAACTGGTTACTGAGGCGTGGGAAACATCACAAACCACCACTTCCCTTGGAACCAGGGCACAGAGTTTGCTTGAACATTTGCAGGCGGAGTTAAAAGATGAAGAACATTTCTATTTAAATACAATCCTTCCTTTTGGCACCATTGTCAACAATATGACAGAAACAAAAAGAAGACAACAAGATCTTCCATCCAAAACCGGATCGGTCAATTAAATGCATGCTGTAAAGAAAAAGTGAAGAACCCGCACCTCATTGTTCAGTCATGTGAACAAGCCATATCAAAGAAAGAAAAATTATTCACAAGGTTGTCAAGAACAAACTTAGACAGAAGGACCAACGACTTCCAAGACCCCAACTTAATCGTTAACTCCTTGCCCTTAACTAGGCAAGACTTTGATAAACATGTTGATATGTTTAAGGCGTTGTCTTTGGAAAAGTTTTACAACATCCTTGAATATGATCAAGATCACGTCGACAACTGGCTAGTCAATTATTCAGTATAGAATGAGGAAATTCATCAGGCTTTGCGTAATCTTTCTATCGACTTCCGAGAATTAGAAAACAAACTTTTCAACATAAAAATCCGGAATGAGATCAACGTCGCCCCAATGAGAAGCTACATTGAAGAATGGCTTGAAAGGGAATTGAAGCAGGCTGCCGACGAAAGGCAACATGCAGCTGCCACGATTCCAGTAGCCGTCAACGACATCAATGAAACGACAACCGCAAGCAAATAAAAAATATTGCTATATACCCCATCACTGTAAGTCTACTGATCACATCCTGCTTTGTTTATCAACCCAATTATTCCGCTTTTTTAAATAGAAATGTCTAGCCAAACACCGATACCTTTTAATTTATTTTTTTTGCAGGTATTGCTCTCTACCGTCGCCTACTTCTTCTTTCTACAGTCCTGTTTCTTGTACATATTTCTCTTATGGTCCGCAAGAGCCCTAATCCCAGTGTATATGACAAACACATTGAAATTTCTAGTAATATGTAACAAACTTTTATTTTTTGATATATTTCAAAATTTCCTATAATATGTAACAAACTTTTATTTTTTGATATTAAATTAATGTCCTCATACATTTTTATCTTTCACCAGTCTGTATGACAAATGCATTTAAATTTCCAGGAACTTGTAACTTATTTGATATATCTCCTTTCATATTTGTGTTGTCATAATTTTTTTCTTCCACTATGCATAAATTGTATTTTGTTATATGCATTCAAAAAATAAATGGTGCTCTTTCAAACTAAAATGCTTTTTTATCTCCTTTCATCTTTGTGTTGTCATTAAAAAATTTCTTCCACTATGCACAGATTGTATTTTGTTATATACATTCAAAAAATAAATGTACAGACCATGTGTCATTTATTGCATGGATATCACCTGTGCTTCATGTTGCTTGCCACATCTTTGCTGTAGTTTCCATCTGCCTCTGCCACTTTTTCCTATCCCACTTCAACCTAGTAGGGACTACGCTGCCACACAGCCTTGTTTTAAATTTTGGTGTTGGGATTTATAATTTTCTTCTACATGTGATGACTTATTCTCTTTATTTAATATTAATATCAACTTATAATTTTCTGTTATATTTATTTTTGACTTATAATTATTATTCATATCATGCTACCTAGTACTTTATCATAACAAGGGTTGTATGGCAACGCAATGAATACATGTTAAACAATGAAACTTAGTTGGGAAATACGTGTTGAACAATGAAACTTAATATAAATAAATGCACAAGTAATGAATATTTTTTGTCAAAAGATAATAATTGAGGGTTGTTTGTTATTCAAAATGTATAATGAATAAACTAATGGAACTATAATATTCATTAATATAATATAAATATAATAAATATAATATGAATATAATAATGCATAATAATAAATATATACTACAACTTTTTATATTTAGATGTGGTGATTGGTGAAATTCATTGATTATGTAATTAATTCTATATATTGAAAGAGTGAAGGGAACAATAACACTTCAATTCTATCAACCAATTACAAATGAGAAACACAAATATTTTTATTATATCCAAAAATATATATTTGTTTTTCTATGTTAAACATTACATTGTATACACAAATTTATGGTCTAAAGCAAATTAATATCACATCAAAAGCAAACTCATTGCTATAGTCCCATGGCACCGACTAATAACATATTTCTATGTATGATAATAACATATTTCAATTTTGGTGTTGGGATTTATAATTTTCTTCTACATATAATGACTTATTCTCTTTAATTAATATTAATATCAACTTATAATTTTTGTTATATTTATTTTTGACTTATAATTATTATTCATATGATGTTACCTAGTACCTTATCATAATAACATATTTGTATATATGATAATAACATTTCTGACTTATAATTATTATTCATATGGTGTTGTTACTTAGTACATTATTATAATAACATTTTTTTTTTCACACGAAAAAAAATAGTTCCACTGTTATTCTTATTAGAATCAAATGAAACTTCCAATTACATTAGACATTTCTTCCATGAATGGAATAGTCCTTTTCTGCTCTGGCTGAAACCTGAGGTTACTTTATTTATCTATTGTACTTTATATCCCAATAGTATTTCTGGTTGATGTCACCTTATAGGATATGTAGTTTCCCATCTCTAATTATAGTTCCATTGACATTATCTTCAAAATATAGCCACCCTGGTTTATCCTTGAGAGCTTTCTTGGATAGGCTGTCCGCAATTTTATTAAACTACCTGTGAATGTGCATGAAGTTTAATGTTTCAAAGCCTTGCTTTAGTGATCTAATCTTATCCTTCCAATGGCTAAGATAGATTAGATCTAGATTGGCTTTGTCACTTATCCAATCAATGGTGACCTTTGAGTTCCCTGCCACCATTAAATTCTTGTAAGAGAAGTGTGTGGCAAGAAGTAGGAGTCCCCATAATCCCATCAACTCAACTTTCATATTGTTCCATGTTCCTCCAGCAAAATGTGCTTGGATGTTGTGTCCGGGTGTGATTTTTAAGTAAATACCTGTACCACACTTGTCTGTTGATGCTGCACCATCAAAGAAACCAATAGGGTTGTTATTGAAGTAGATTGGGTTTAGTAGTACTGTTGTTTTATCTGCTTTCTCTTTATGTGGATGTTCTTGTGTGGAGGTAAGAATTTTCTTGTAAAGCTCGGGGACATTCAGGGACCGGTTTTCGAACATTATTTTGTTTCTATATTTCCAAATCTCCCACATAATCAGAAAGGGTAAGTGTTTATGGCTTGGCAATTTAAGAAACCAAAATTTTAGGTTTTCTTCTATGGTGGTCCTCTTCCACTTGCTGTCAATTCCCGTAGAAGTGAGGATATTGCCCCAGATCAATTGGGCGGTCTGGCAGTCTACAAAAAGATGTGTCACTGACTCTTCTGCCTTTAGACACAATGCGCAGGTTGATGGACCAATTCCACTGCGCTTTTGAAAGTTAATGCCAGTGAGTAAACGGTCTTCCAAGTAAAGCCACATGAAGCAAATAATTTTAACCGCTACCTTCACCAACCAAATCGCTCTATGCCACCACTATCCATCAGTGATTTTATTTGTGTAAAGGATGCACTGATAGGCTGTGTTGGCCATGACCTTGTCAGATGATCGATTCCAAGACCAAGTTAGTTTGTCACTTTCCATGTTCAGTCGGATGCCGCTGTTCTTGAGGTTTTGTGTGAAGTCGTCCCATTCTAAACTGTGTTCAGAATTTAACCCCAATTGACTAGCGTCCAACCATTGCTGTTGTGTTTCTGTTGAGTCGTAGATGCTGGCCTGTGCTAACATGAAAATGGCTTGGCTGTTCAATTGAAGAATAAGCAAGTTGGATAGTTGATAGTTATCCTCACATCCAATGTATGGGTCGCGCCCAAGAATAACCCGCTGACCTGTCCCAACTTTCTAAGCTAGCCAATGTTTGATGATCGGTAAGGATAGCATCAAGTTCTGCCAAATGATAGAGGAATTTTGAGTGAAGTGGACGTCCTTGTGCAGCCAAGAAGTGATGTCTATACCTTTAAGATATTTCCTTGTGAGGACCCTGTTCCATAAATTATTTCCAAAGAGACCTCTCCAACAAGTTTTTGCTACTAGGGAGAGAGAAAACCATTTCATATGTTTAATGTCCCATCCACCAAACTCTTTAGGTTTAGCTAGACTTTGCCATTTTGCAAGGTGAAAACCAGTGGCTTTTTTGCCCCCTTTCCAGATAAATCTACTTATCAGAAGCTGAATGCGCTGGAGGATGGACATCGGAGCTTTTGCCAGGCTAAGCCAATAGACTGGTATACTTTGTAAGACTGATGTTGCCAAGGTGAGTCTGCCTCCCAGGGACAACCATCGAAAAGTCCAATTGCCAATCTTCTTTTCTATCTTTTTGATGATCCATGACCAGTCACTAATTCTGTAACAATTTGGTTTCAGAGAGAATCCAAGGTACTTTACCCCCTGATCAAGACTGTCAATCTGAATTTTGAATTCAGAAAGGAGGAATCTCCTTAGAATTGGATCTATATTCTGTGCAATAAAAATAGATTTGTGTAGGTTGATGGGTAGTCCTGTAGCTTCACAGAATTTTGAAAGAATTACTTTAAGTGTTTTCCAATAATCAATGTTCCCGGATCCCAGGATGAGGACATCATCCACAAACAGTAAGTGTGAGATTAGGGTGTCGAGAGCTACTTTGAGTCCTTGAAAGGAACCCAAATCTACTGCTTGGTTTACCATTCTGTTGAGTGCTTCAATTACAAGTAGGAAAATCAGGGGTGACATGGGACAGCCCTGACGGAGTCCCCGATGGCAGCGGAAGAAGTCTGTGGGAGTTCCATTCACCAGAATTGTCGTGTTAACCGAGGTGATGCAACCCATAATCCAAGATTTGGCAAGTCTTTCAAGTCCGATTTGGTCCAGTAATAAATGTAGGTATTGCCAACTTACACTGTCATAAGCTCTTTTTAAATCAAGTTTAAGGATGACTATGTTCAGTTTTTTAATCTTGGTCAAATGTAGACATTCTTGGGTGATGCCCACAACATCGAAATCAACCTGTCCTTCAAGAATCCAAATTGTCCAGTGGAGATACACTTGGCTAGAGTATCTTTTAAACGGTTGGCAATAGTTTTGGAGATGACTTTGTACGTGAAGTTGCATAAGGCAATGGGTCTGAAGTCATTGAAATTGGCAGGCTTACTGATTTTTGGAATTAGCGTGAAGAATGTTGCATTTAGTGCTCCATGTATCTTCCTTGTGAGGCGAGATTCTTCTACAACTTTAAGCAGATCCATTCCCATAATCTCAAAAAAGTGTTGGAAAAGTTCCTGAGTCCATGCATCTGGACCAGGACTTTTGTCCTTGGGCATTTTATCAATAGTGTCTTTTAGCTCATCGATAGTGACAGGTTTGCCTATACTCTGATTGTCTGACTCATTGAAGAAGCAAGGGATCGTCTGTAATACATCAAACTGGACATCTATGTTTTCTGACTCATTGGCTTTGTATTGTGTTCTAAAATGGTTAAATGCCATCGAGTGTAACTCCGAATCTGTCATGGCAGAGTTACCTTCGGCATCAGTCAGGTCCCATATAGTGTTGTGGCTATGCCTCTGTCATGCGAATTTGTGGAAAAAGTTTGTATTCTTATCTCCTTTGTCGATCCATGTCGCTCAGCTACGGAGTCTCCAAGTGGCTTCTTCATGTGCTAGAATCTCATAACATATTTGTATATATGATAATAACATATTTCTATGTTAAATTATTTATGCGATGTTACAAAATATCTTGTAATAAGAACACATTTTTATATCTAGATTTTTTTCATAGTAATATTTTTATTCTCATTCATATATATAAATATAAAGGTTCAAATGGGTAACCTCCTCGTACCTAAAAAGTATGCATACTTCTTATCAATTGTGCTATCTTATAAGACTGAAAAAACACTTTTAATGAAAAATCAATTTTCTATCAACATATTTTTTTAAAACTAATTTTTATATTAAAATTTTTTTCAAACTATGATCAATAATCACAATCACTAAATCCAAGTGAATATTCTGTTTCAACCAAATTATAAGCATAAAGTACATAAATTTTCTATCAACATATTTTTTTAAAACTAATTTTTATATTAAAAAAAGTTTTCAAACTATGATCAATAATCACAATCACTAAATCCAAGTGAATATTCTGTTTCAACCAAATTATAAGCATAAAGTATATAATTTTTATATATAAAGTGGTAAAATTTATTATAACTCATTCCACCATAAATCCTATTATCTATTATAAATAAATAAAAAAAAACATTGAACAACAATTCCAATTAATTAATATTTTTTAGTGTCTCAACAATAAATCCGTTTATCCCTGCCATAATTGCATAATAAATAAGTAGAAAAACAACAATTCCAATTAATTAATATTTTTATCGTGTCTCAGCCCGTCGTTCACGTGACCACACCGCAATCATATGACCGCTGGATTAACTCAATCTCACAGGTTGCAAACAGGATGACCGCCTCAACACCGAAGGGTCTGCCACGCATCTGGTTCGCTTCCGTCATCAAATTCCGCGGGCGCGCATGCTATCAGCAGCTTAAGTTCATCTTCTCGGCACTGAAATCGCCAAGGGCTTTCAAACTGTTCTTGAATTTGGAGGATTTGGGATGAAACTGGTTAGATTCGCAGAGAGTGAGTGGACTTTTGTCTGATTTAGGGTTTGGTAAGGGTTTTTAGGATGGTGGGGTTTGAAGAGATTTTGAGCTCAGATGGAGAGCAGGAGGAGGGTCCTCTTTCAAGTTCCGGAGATGGCAGCGACAACGAGGACGTCTTGCTTGCTCAATTTCTCGAGTCCGAGGTACTTGCTGTAGATTCTGATCAGGTATTGGTCTGGTACTTTTTTGGTAAAGTCTTCAAGCTACTTGTGTACAATTTATGACTAAAATTTTCGAATTCTTTATTAGGGTCGATTTTTCTGGTTAGGGTTACAGTGGCATTGAAAGTGGTTTGATACGGCGTGGAAAAATATTTGGTTGTTATGGCCTTGGAAGTCTGCTGGCGCTTACTATAATGGATTTCGTGTTTTATAGTTCGAACCATAGCCTGAAAGAAAATAGAATTAATTTTTGGATTTACATCGTCTTATGGTTAATGTTGTACCTGTTGACATAATAGAGCTCATGTCGATCGAATCGAAACAGACGACACTAATTAATTGGTCTATCTCGTTAGAGAATAAGACTTATCTTTTGGTTTTTGTTTGGGTGCGGGTCCACTTTTTTCCATGCTTGATAAATGGATTTTTTTAAAAGAAAAATGCTCCTTTTATAAAGGAAAGAATATAGTTAAAAAATGTTCACAGGCAAGCACGCCTGTCTGAATGTTAATAATGAACCTTTAGATTTTAAGATCTTATTTTTGGGAGTTTGGAGGTGTATCAGAGTTATTGCGCTGCAGGTTTTATTGAAACTCTGATGTGATGCTATCTTCATTAATTCTATCTTCTCCTTTGTATGATCTCAAGTTGCCATTAATTCTATCTTCTCCTTTTTTGTATGATCTCAAGTTGCATATTGGAGTCCATATCACGGTCCCGGTCCTTTTTTGTATGATCTTAAGTTGCATATTGGAGTCCATATCACGGTGCTTTTGCATGGTGAAATGAGTTAATTTCTTATTTGTGATGCTTTGCCCCATCCTAATACTGAAGAGTCTTTAGTATCTTTTGAGATTCGAAATAGAGTATATTTGGCTACTTGGAAAATGGCTGTGGATCTTTAAGAGCAGGAGCATGGAGCTTGCCTGAATTTTAGAGCTATAATGGTAAGCCTCTCGACAATGGGGAAGAGGGAAACCATGACAATGAAAGTCTACCTGTTGAAAATCCTCCAACCTGCTATCCACAATCTCACACCTTGATACCTTCTGTATATACCACATGACCCTCTCAAATGCACCCAAAAATCAGTTTCTGAAGCTGCTACAAAATGAGAAGTAATGTTGACTGCATGACATGTACTGAAGTCTAAACATGCTTGATGAAGAGCAAATAACCTCACCAATCACCTCACCAACCATTAAATCATCAGTGCTCTTTACATCTATCCATCAGTCATATTTCTTTCTGTGGTTAGCAATTATTTATCCTGCTTCTCCGTCAAAACAATTCTGCCTTAACTCTCCCCAAAGTCTTTCTTCCAATCATCCTTTTAAGCAGCACAATGTATTGACGTGTTTACTACAACAAGAAATAAACAAAAATACACCTTCTGCTGCTGACCTTTCCTGATAGGGCTCTCGCTTGGCCATTCCTCTTTTGGTTAAGGAAGCTCCTCCAACTGCACATCCTCCAAAGTGTTTTAATACTGCTTTGGTCCTCGTTTTTCAGTACTTCCCTTCAAATCAGTCCTGTCTACTGCCCGATTTGAATTTATCCCAGCCCTTGAGCCAGCATGTGCAACTTGCACATCTACCCCAGATGATTCCCCTTCTTTCTGCGATTCTATACCTTGCATCACAGTTTGTTGTGTTTTTGTGAGGCTTTGAATTGTCTTCTCTTCAAGTTTTGGGTATGTCGTTCCAGTTAGGTGTTGATTGAAAGGCTTAATTAAGGAGGCCCATTCTTCCTCCTAGTATTTCCTTGAAAGGTAGGGGACTAACTTTTCACCATCCAAGCAAGCCAATATCATCAGTTTTCAGATCTGATTTTGACTGAAAAATTCTTGAACTTTCCTCTACAATCACGTCTCTGCTGACACTGACCTGGTTAGAAGCGATATACAACAATCTATAGGTCTTAGATTGTTTGCAATAAATAACAAACATTAGCTTTCTACATCTGATCTAACTTTGATCTCATTTTAGATGGATAACCTTTTGCTTTCTCATGGATCAAGTCTCTTTGGTGTGATGCCCCTTATTGTCTTTATAGGGATATTATTGAGCAGGTACATTGCAGTGGGTACTGCCTCAACCATATATTTGTTTGGTTCCACCCGACAGTGTGACATGGATCTTGCCATCTGAACAATTCTTCTGTTCCGCCTTTCCACCATCCCATTTTGTTGTGGTGTATAAGGTGCAGAAGATTGTTGCTGAGCTCCTTGCATTTCACAAAAACCAACAATTTCATTTGAATAAAATTCTCCTCCATTGTTAGAATGGGGGACCTTTATACTCCTTTCAGAATCTTTTTCTATTCCCACTGAAATACTTCAAAATTCAGAAAATGCACCATATTTATTCTTCAAGAAATAAACCAACATCTTCCTGGAGGAATCATCAACCAAAAATAAGTACTTTCCTGATGCAATGGGTGTCTGCATAGGTCTGCAAATGTCACAATGCACTAAGTCTAATACTGCTTTATCCTCCAAGCTTTGCCATCTTCAAAAGTTGCTTTGTGTTGTTTATTTGTTTGTTGCACACGCCTTGCAGACATCTCCCTCCCTTCTTTCACATTCAGTAGTCCATGCACTATTTTGCATTCCTTAGTAAGGAAAATATTGAAAATTGACATGCTTGTACCTCTGGTGCCATAATGAGTTGCTGCTGCTGCTGCTTCTACTACTTTAATTGCTAGTCATCAAAGCATGTGACAATGTTACATCTCTTGCTACAACCCTTTAAAGGCCATTTTCCTTCACACCTTTTCTTGTCTTCTTTTCCATCATATAACAGTTATATCCTCCCTTGAAGATTACATCCAAATGTGGACTTTGACTGGTTATTTCCCTTACAGAAAGACAGTTGTTTTTCAAACTTGGAATGTAAAGGACATTCTTGAACACAGATGTCTTACCTCTTAATTCAATTGGAACTTTGCCTCTTCCTTCCACATAATGTGCTCCGTCATCACCCAGAATAACTGTATCTGACATGGACTTGTCCTCAACAAATCAATCAGATCTGTTAGTGATGTGTTTTGAAGCTCCAAGATCAAAATACAGTGCATCTGGTTTGCCTTTTGTTTGAGTAGCAACAAAGGAATAAAATACTTTTTTCTCTTTTTCCACAATGTTTCCCTGCTTTTTGGTGAGTTTTCCATGCTCCAAATCACACATTCTTTTCCTGCACTTAATCTTCAGATACCCTCCTTTGCCGCAGTAAGAACGCTTCAACTGATTAGTTTTGGATTTATTTTAATTGAATCTGTACTTGGAGATGCTTTTTCACCAATGTTGCTGGTTTCTCCTTTTTGCTTTAGCTTGCCTTTGTATTTTGCCACTAAAGCACTGTTAAACCGTTTCTGCCACCTTTTCTTCTGTATCAACTGACTTGACAGCTTCTCAAAAGTTTTTTCAGTTGATTCTGAAGTAATATTAAGAGTTTCTACAAAGTTCTCAAACAATGGATGCAGACTTTTGAGGTAATTACAATCATATAGTCTTCATTTACTTCTCTTCATATGGATAATAATTGATCCCTAATATCTTTCAACTGCATTAAATGCTCTGAAATTGATTCTCCTTCCTCCATTTGCATTGAAAACAACATGTTTTTAAGGTAGAAGGCCCTACCTTTATCTGAAGTTTTGTGCATCTCCCATAGCTACTTCTATACTGTGCATTCATCTTCTGCATCTTGCACTTGTGGAAGCATCTCCTCTGTCGTTGACATATTGATGAACATGACTCCATCTTGGTCCTTTTAGTCATATTCATCTTGTTCCATGAATACTTGGTTCAACTGTACTTCATATTTCTCATTTGTGTCTATCACAACTTTCCCAATTACCTAAATTATGCTGTTACATAAATTTTAATCTTCCTGTACATAAAAAATAAAAATCTGTTACCTTGATTGATGTACATAAAAAATAAAAATCTGTTACCTTGATTGATGTACATAAAAAATAAAAATCTGTTACCTTGATTGATGTGCAAATTCCCATGCTTCGCCTTAGTTTTTGTGCCTGTTACAGGTCGCTTTGATTTTTGTGCAATGTTCCATGCTGTTACCTCAATTTCTGTGCATTATTGCAAATCGCTTCCCTTTTCTGCAATGATGTAGGATGCCTCGATTTTTTGCACTGTTACAGTGTGTTATCTTGTTTTCTGCACACTGTTACAGGCATTATTTCGATTTTTGTGCACTGTTACATGCAGATACCTTGGTTTTTGTGCACTGTTACAAGTTGCCTTGATTTTTGTCGATGGGTGCAGGCTCTGACCTCTTTTTCTATGCATTGTTACTAGATGTTTCCTGGACTTCTTGTATGAAATGCCTCAATTTCTGTGCATAATTTCCGTATTTTTTGTGTGCAAAATTTTGTTTTCTGGCCTGTTTCAGGTGTGTTCTGCATTCCTTGTGTTGCATGCCTGCACCGTTTCAGGACTCTTTTGTATGGTTCTGTACAACATAGCTCTGGATGTGTGCCCACTATGTTGTGTGTCTGCTTTGACATGTATTGGGATCTGTGCACAATTTCATCTCTGTTATATGTTTTTACCTTGGGTTGTATGCATCCTCTGCTCAGATTTTGTCTGCTACAGGTCTATTTTAGAACTCTGTTTCTAGTTTCTATGCCTATTGCACACTGTGCTACTCTTGCTGTGTGTCTTTTCTATCATATCAGTTTGACTCCTTTTATGCCCTTTTTGTGCTCATCAATTTCTTTGCCATGATTCCTTGTTGGTATGCTACCGCAGTCTTTCAAACACGCTTCTTTGACCTTCACCATGTCTTAGATGTTCACTGTAATATCCCCAATAAGGATTGTCTAGGATATTAAGAGTTTGCTGACCAATTATGTTATTCTGGTTGTGTTCTCTTGTCAATTACTATGCATTACCTTTGTTTTTATGATATAAACTCATTGACAACCTTTGACAAATAATTTGCATGTATTGCAATAATAGACATATCATCAAACATGTTGTATGCATCTCAAACACACATAGAATGGAAGAGACAACAGTGGCATTTTATTATGAATGGTATCTGAAACACACCAATAATAGACATCTAATTGCTGCTACAGTAGCTGACGCACATAACAGTAAGACACTACAACTCAAATCAAAACCTGGGTGATGCCATAGTCTCCTCAATGCATGCTGTCCACTGCTCAAAGGAACTTCAACTGCTTGCTGTTCCCTACAGAACCCACGGCTTCAGCAAACAGGTCCTTGGCCCTTCTCTAAACCACCCGATTCGGCCTCTAAAGGAGCCCATGGCCCCACTCAATGCCCTTTGCGGCCTGTAATCGACCCCCGCGGCCTTTCCTTTACTCTATGGGTCTGCAAATGGTGGATCAGCCCTAAAGAACCCCGCGGCCCCTCTTCTACTTTGCTGCTGTGCAAAATGGGAATGGCTCTGTCCCCCTTAAGGTACCCCTGTGGCCCCTCCTTGCCTCGTTGCCCTGCCACAACCAATCCGCAACCTTAACTATCCTTACGGTGCTACTAGAATGGGATCGACCCTCAAGTAAACCCAGTGATCTATCAAATGATGAATCGGCCCTTCCAATCCTGCAAGAGACAACTCGGCTCCCCTGGGTAATTCGTTGCACCTCTAATTGGCCTCCTCCTAGGCCAATTAGATGAAGCTCTAATAGAAATCCTGAATGGATCCCCCACAATACTTCCAAGCTGAAGACAAACAATAAGATGAAGCTCTAATAGAAATCCTGAATGGATCCCCCAAAATACTTCCAAGCTGAAGACAAACAATAAGATAAAGCTCTAATAGAAATCCTGAATGGATCCCCCCTTCTCTGTCTAGCGAGGGTGGATATTACACCACCGAAACTAAACCAACAATGGAAGGGTTTTGTGAAAACCCCAACGAAAACTTGGCTCTCAAGAGCATCCAAATAAGAGATCAAATCATAATGAGGAAGGTGAAGTGTTACCCTTCCTTTATACTTCTCCAAACCCCTTCTAGATCTTTCTTCTCTTTCACCAAATCCACGTGAAGATTAAACTCACTTTATAAATTATAACCCTTTTTAAACCCCTTTTTATGCCAGAAAGTGATTAATTGACTTCTGAGACATTCGCGAACGCTTGAAGTCCCTTTTTTATCATCCCAACCTTTTAGATCTTTTCGTCTTGGTTCCAAAGAGCTATTACAGGGGAATCCAAAAATGGGGACATTACATCCACCTCTACTGTGGCTTTGATGCCATGTTAGTAAGTGCACACAATAGTTGTAGAAAACAAGTACACCAACGATAATGAGACAGAGAACCATTCAAATAATATTTGCTTCATTTTCTAGAAATACATGTTTTATATGAGTACATTAAGTGAGCGACTCGTTGTATTCATAATTAGAGGCTTATTATAATTCTAAGCTAAATGTCATAATGAGATGACTTATTTCAAAGTGTACTTTCTAACTTAACTAATTAAAGTATTACACTAAAGGCGTCGAAGGAGTATTCTTGCAGCTAAATGGGTGGTGCAATGTTTGGAGGGTTCTTCTCCTTGGCAACGCTTGTTGAAGCATAGGTTGTGTCATGTCCCCATTTTTGGGTTCCCTTGTTCAACAGTCGGAAATGACTTTCGAGGCTTGTCAGTGAAGAAAAAAGGAAGTCAAGGATCATTTAATGTCACTTAGTTAGGAGATGTTATGTTTTTAAAGTGGCATTAAGTAAAAAGGACATAAAGTGACTTTTAGATTAATATGTTACTTAAACATTATTAAAAGTGACTTTTAATCTTTAAGTAAAAAAGGTAAAAGGGGAATAAGGGTCATGTTTGATTTAGTCAAAAGGGGAAAGTTCTAGAAGGGCATGGAGAAAGAATAAAATGAGGGGTAGCGCTTCACTTTGCATTATGTTTTGGATTGATCTCTTTGGAGTTCTCTTGGAGCCAAGGTTTTCGTTAGGGTTTTGGAAAAACCCTTCCATTGTAGTTTAGTTTCGGTGGTGCAATATACACCCTAGCTAGACAAGGGGGATGATTCATCCTAGATCTTCATTGGAGCTTCATCTTGTGATTTGACTTTAGTTTTGGGTTGTAGCGATTTGCTTGGAGAGGTTGTGGCACTTGGAGGGTTTGATCTCATCTATTGAGGAGGCCATGGCATGATTCCAGGGTTTTGGCTTGTATTGTGTGTTTTCATTGATGTATTGCATCTGCCATAACAAACATTGGATTGTTGTATTCAGATCTTCATTCATAATAAAATACTCCATGATTCTCTTCTATTTCATGTGTACTTGGAATGCATGCAATGTATTTGATGAAATTCTATAAGTAGTATGTGTGTAAACTGTTTGAAGAAAGTTGGCAATCAACTTATGACACTAAAATAAATGTAATACAAGTTATTTGACAAAAATCCAAGGCCAAAAGTTAGCAGAATACTAATATCCTAGCCTAGCAAGCAATCGAGGATATTACAGTGGTATCAGAGCTGGAGATCTTGCCAGCGTGAGGGGAAATAGTGATACCAATGCCAAGCTCTGTTAGAGAAGGGGTCGAATCTCCTTCGGTGAGCTGAGATCTGACTGTTGGAGGACCAAACTATACTGCCGGGCGAGTTTTCTCAGAACTTGGGTGAGTTCTCTCATGTGTGGGCCGAATTTCTTGATTGACTAGGGATGAGTTTATGCTGGGGGCGTTTCCTTGGTTGCTGCAGAGATTTTCGTCTAAAAGGGGCAAGTTTATCATCGAAGAGGTCGAGTTGCTCCATTGGGGGTTTCATCTTATGATCTATCTTGAGTTAGAGGACAACGACTTGCTTGGAGGTTTTGGGGTTCTTGAAGTACTGATTTATCTCTTAGGTAGGTTCGTGGCCACTTAGAGAAACCGTGAGGCTTTGTGGAAGATTCATGGCGTCTAGGAAAGGTTGAGTTCTTCCATTTTGCAGGGAAGAGAGACAAGAGGAGGCCGTTGTGGTATTTTTAGGGGCCGTCTCCATTATTTTGCAAACCCGTGGGTGGAGGAAGGGTTGCAAGGATTTACACAAGCCGCGAGTTCATTAGAGGGAGCCGTCTCCCTTTTATTTCATAGACTGAGGGTTCAGAGGAGCCATAGGGGCATTTTTAAGGAGGGTCGAACCTCGCTTTCACAGATCTATGTGGTTGGGAGGGTCTCTTGGAGAGGCCGCGAGTTTCCTGCAGTCTGTGAGATAGAAGAGGAGGGTCGTTTGGTCTTTTCTTGGCTCAAGGAAGCTAGTGTGGTGTTGGGCGATGAGTTTCACACTGCTGGTCGTGTCATTTCATTTGGGGAGAATTACTAGGGCACTGGATGTATTACTTTAGCAGAGGGCTCAGTTCATTGTTGTTTGGGGCGAACTTCATTGCCAGAATTGACTTGTTTATTGTTGCACCTATTTTGCTTGCTTAAGGAAGGAAGTTGATTTCTCCTACAACAAACCATATCGTTTTGTGGGTGCTCTTGTTGAGATGGTGGGTATAGTTGGCAGCCAACCACAATCATATTTATCTATGAAAATATAGTGACAACCTACAATAAATATCTTAGAAATTAAAATTTGCTCATAAACTATTGTGAGAAGGGTTGTATGGAACTGTTTGACAAAACACTTACTTCAGAAATAACTCCAATAGACAGAGGCATGGTTTTATAGTGGAATTTGGGTCTATCCACTAAATGTTTGAGGAAAATCCAAAGAAGTCATCAAAATACACCAACAATCATCACCAAAGCTATATCAACAATAGAAATGGAGTAAACAATCGTTATGTGACAAGCCAACCAACTGTTTGACGAAATTCATGAGTCAGAAAATCCACATAAACCTACAACAATAGGCAAAAATTTATAACAACAATGGAGAGGGATTGTACAGGGGTAAGAAAATATGGAAAAAGAGGCTAGCAACAATTAAAAACATGCCTTAATACTACTAGGAGTATCTAGCATTGGGTGAGGAGATTTGTGCAGCTTTACCCTTTAAAGGCTATTACACCTTTTGGTACAGAAGCTATCCCAAGAATTTGGACGAGGATTCCTGTTGTGGAAATATTTCCCCTRTAGACAGATGAAACCCCCCTTGGATCAAGACTCTTTTGATCCAAGACAAAAGGTAACAAATGGTTCCCTACTTTTCCCTTAAATCTATTCTATATGCCCACAAACAGGATGAGAAGAGAAGATGAGAGATTGGGATAGATGACTCACCTCCTTCAAATTCCCCCCCACCATGAACAATGAGTACCTCTTTGTTTTTTAATGAGCTTGAGGAGAATAACAGATGCTCAATATAGCTCATCTTCGATGAGTCCCTCATCACATGTTTAACGAACCTGAAGAAGGAGGGGTTCGATCCCATATGGGCCTTTCAATGTATACTTTTATGAGCCCAGAGAAGGTAAACTCAGCGGTCTTTTCACGTTTAAAGAGTTTGAAAAGAACTTAAAGGAGACTCAAAGGGTGTTCTTTTCGTAAATTTAGTCCCCCGAGCYTGAAAAAGTATAAAACAATACAAGGGAGAACTCTTCTAGCCAAAGTTGACTAGAGTATTTCTTTTTCGTAATTAGTCCATCTGGTTCGAAAAGGGTTAAACTTWCATCGAATAAATGCCCTTTCAAATCTTTTTAACGAGYGTGAAAGGAAACAATCTCGCTCGACAATCTTTTCATGTTTAGAGAGTCTGAAAAAGAGCTTAAAGGAGACTCCAAAGAGTTCCGTTTTCGTATAGTTTTTACGAGCCCGAAAAAGTGATAAAAGTATACTTGGTAACTTATTCTCATGTATTTACGAGCACGAGAAAGAACAAAGACTAAGCTCGTTTAAAGAGAATGAGTGGCATGCAACTAAGTTCCAATGGACAGAACAACTCCTAAGCAATCACTGCGATAGGGCGTAGCAAGTAGGCATGGCAAGCAAGGACCACTCATATTGGCGTGTCTCTGTAGAGGGTAACTGCAAAATGGGAGTAGCGTGATGCAAATGGCCAGTGTCAAGCATAATTGCAATGACCATAAGCAAGCGAGACGACAAATAACAACGAAGCAGTAGCAAGCACAACCATTAAGCAAACAATAAGATGTTTGCTTCATTTTTTAACGAGCTTGAAACAGATAATGAACTATGCTCGAAGTGTCTGCTTCATTTTTTAACAAGCTCAAAACAGAGAATGAAACTGTGCTCGTGGTTGGTTTCATTTTTTAACGAGCTTGAAACCGAAAATGAACTATGTTCGGAATGATACCCATTGACGGGTTTCTTCCCAACGTGATGTCCAGAGGTTGGTACTTTGAATGATACCCATTGGCGGGTTTTTCCCAACATGATGTCCAAATGTTGGTATTTGTTACACACCTAAGTGTCGCACTACCAAGTGTCGCAATTTCATCACCATGTGGGATTATTTGTCATAATCCCTAGACATGTTGGGGGAAAAATCTATCATCTAAAGGTCGAAATACTATCTTTCACCTTAAGTTATTGGCCCTTTTTGAGTATCATTGCTCCCCTGCCCATATGCAGAGGAGGATGAACCCTTTTCATCGCTCCTTGCTTAGTTTTAGGGGAGCAATACTATCGTCCTGTGGTCAGTTTTGGGGGGGCGATGAAGTAGTTACAACCATCATACCTTTTTTTGAGAGGTTGTTTCTGAGAGGTTAGAGTTGGTTAGGGGTTGGTTCGAGTTACTATCTATCCAAGGCAAGGTCAATCTTGTTTGTTCAACCAATTCCACATTTGATCCTATCCTCTCTTCAATTTATCTTATGGTTGTTATGCCTCAACTTCTATATAATGAAGGCCATTCTTGGGTGAAAGTAGAGGAAGAACTTTAGAGTATTATACTGGTGGTCTTGTGACATTCAAAGGATTGGAAATGAGAGCTTTGGAGGAGCTATTACAACATCAACATCAAAGTTGTAAGTGCTTCATTGCTTTCCATATAATATAACTTGGCCTATTCTCCTCATGCTTATGTTGCTTATTGGATGCATGTCTATTTTTGAATATAGATAGACCTATTTTTCCTAACAATATATTGTGGAAGAAGGAAGTATTGTTTTGTCTCTTGCACTGGAGCTTGGATGTTAAGATCAAGGGCTGGAGCAATGAAGACAATCAACCGAAATGAGGTATGTCATCTATCCCATTCTCTCATCTTCTCTTCTCATCTTGTTTGTGGGCATATAGAATAGATTTAAAGGGAAAGTAGGGAACCATTTGTTACCTTCTGTCTTGGATCAAAGGAGTCTTGATCCAAGGGGGGTTTCATCTGTCCGCAGGTGATACTTTTCCACAACAAAAATTGGTGACTCTACCGGGGATTGCTCATTTTAATCTTTCCTTGGTGTTTTCTAGCCCTTCGAATTTTTGTTTGTTGCTTGATCTTTTTGGATTATATGCATCTTCTTTGAATTCTCCCCTTCCCTCATCATCATTGGGAATCTTACTGAGTCAAGAACCTGACCCTTTCTCAGATCTGGGCAACGTTTGTGTCTTTTCACCACTTTCCAGACGTCATCCCCCCTATAAGGGAATACAGGGCAATAACATCCTGATTATCCCCCTCTCTTAGTGTCTTGGGGAGCGATGAAACCTTGATCATCGCCCTGTTTGCAGTGTTACTGGGGTGATAATCTTCTCTCTAAGTGGATTTTGAGCTTGCCTTGCTTCTTTTTTGTTAGATTTCTGTCTCAGAACCTTATATCAGAGTCCTTCATGCATGATTGTGGCTTTGATTGATTGCAGTTTAGTGATTATCATATTTTTGTTGCCTCTTTCGAGTTTCCATCTCCTATCAAATTGTGAAGTGTACACGACTGTCCTAGGTTAACTCGATCCTTTGGCCGAGTCTATGTCATCAATAGTTTGATCCTTATCAGTTGTCGGCATTCAAATTTCTGTCACCTTGATTCCAAGGCCTTGTAGGTGTTTTACTTCTTTGCTTTTGGAGTCCTTTTCATTGATATGGGGATTGCATATGTTGCATTAAGCCTTGTTGTTGAGTTTCTTGATCTTATCGTCTTGGGAAAACTTCTGATCCCTTGAGTGCACTCATGAACACTTTGGCCTCGCTGCAACCTTGTGTTGATTTTTAATAAGCTAGGCTAGAGCATGAAGTTCAATCCATTTTAGCATTTTACTTAAACCATAGACAATTAGTTGCAGCAACCAAGATCACAAGAAGAAACACCATGCACAAGAACACAAGAAGTATCCTGGGAAACCCTTCTCAACAAGGGAAGAAAACCCAGCCAAAATCCTTTGCTATATTCTTCAAGAGAAAGACCTTCACCACCAATAAAACCTAGCACACAAGAGGGTGCTCAAACCCTA
>JASDQU011179131.1:0-12321 GCA_032191745.1 Picea mariana | reverse complement strand
CTCCTGCAATCCTATTCACAAGACTTGACTTATGGGGAATATGATAGGTATCATCAACAAGCACTTTGTTCAGAGGCTTATAGTTGATAACTAGCCTGGGAACACCTCTGATTTGCTTTGAATGTTTATTAACATAGAACCCATAACAGTTCCAGGGACTGGTTGAGTGCCTAATGAATCTTTTTGCAACAGTCCTTGAATTTCTTCTTCACAGAGATTCTGATATTCTGCACTCATAGGGATTGCTCTGCTTTTGCATGGCTTACCATCATATAATTCCTTGTAAGGAAGTTCGACAACATACTGAGATTTATCCCAGAAAGCTGTGGGATTTTCATAGCACACTATCTTCTCAAATTGTTGCTGAAGTTCATTTATAGCCTTTTGTATTTTTGGATTCTTGAGTTGGTCTTCAATTCTCATGCTGCATTTTAGCTCTTTAAGCTCTTATATCTTTCCTGCTTTTTGTTTGAGAGCTTGTGCTATCTGTACCATGGTAGATAGCTGAGGAGTGGAAACAAAAGGCAAGATTACCTTTATCTTTTTAATAGACTTTCCAGATTGTTGTAAACTGGGAGTTGTAATGAAATATCCTGGCTTTCCCTCTGGAGTTCTTTCTGAACCATGAGGTTCTACAACTGCAAAAAGGGAGTTCCCAATATACAAGCAATACGAATTTCTGACAGTAAAAACTTCAAATCCAGGCAATAATGGTTAAAGCACATAGTTGCTTTTGGAATTTCATAATTCATCTGTACTGATTTGTTGCCTAGGCCAACTACAGAATGGTTGTGTCTTTGTGTAAAATATTAAGATCAGATCCAGAATCAATGAGAGCTTTGAGCTTAAATATCTGATCTTGAATTTTTAACTTTATGAGTACATGGTACTTTTGATGCTGGATTACCATAATTCTCATGGCATTTATTCCTTCAATGTCTATAGTTTCAAACAAATTAATGTTTGGATGTTCTTCTGGTGGCACATCTTCTAGAGGAGGTCCTGCATTAATCATTTGTATCTGAGAATTTCAATTCTTTGATCTCCTGTCTGGCCAACAAATCTGTCTTATAATAATCTTCTTCTRGAATTTGTTCTTCTAATTTCTTGACCTTGCTTTTCAAATCTGCAACTTATTTCTTTAGCAGATTTATTTCTTTGTTGACATCGTTCATAGTCAAAGCCTAAAGGTTGTAATTTTTCATTTCTATTTTGTCTAATGAATAATTTAGTATTCTTTGCAAAAGATGCATCAACAAACAAAGTTTTCTTACTAGACTCAGAGCTTGTACGCTTATGTGCCTTCATCATAATTTTTAGAAAAGAGTCTAATAAGGCAACTTTCATCTCACCTTCAGGAAGTGATTTTATCTGGGAAAGCATTTGTGCATCACCATCTGAACTACTTTGAGCGATGCATACTTTTATCTTTTGAATAGGCTCTTGTTACTCTAGATCAGATTCTGTTTCTGATTCTTCATCATCTGAGTTATTTTCCGAACTGCAGTTACAAACTTCTGGGTCTTCACATCTGCAAGGGTTGGCTAACATTAAAGCCTCTTGTTCTAAGTCTGAAAGATCTTCAGAGTCATATTCGAACTCAGATGTATCATGACTTGTAGAACAACGACCATCCCTCATCACATGTACTTCTTGTTTCTTGATATGGAAGGGATGATGTGGACATGAATTTGTATCATGCCGATGAGAACCACATCGGTTACAATTGACATTAGCAAGGGATTTTGAACTTTCAACCTTTTCTCTAGTTTGTTTGGCTTTCATTTCAGAAACTTTACCTCTGGTTCTCTTTGATGCTTCTCCTTGTGGACACCGATTAGCCAGATGTCATGTCTGACCACAAAACCAACATACTATTGATTGTTTACTCTGCATTTTTAAAGATTTTAGCTTAATGTCTTGAGGAGAATAGTAGTGCGTTTTTGGATACCTTCTATAGAAACCCTTTTGACTATGTGTTCTAGTTTTGGCATATGGTCTTGAGAAAGAAGACTTAGTCTTATACTTATTTCTCCTGATTTTCTTTAAGATCTTAGCTCTTTTCCTAACTCTGACAGGATCTTCTAGGGATAAACCATACTTTTCACAAATGGATTTGCTGTCAGGAAACCTAGACATCTTTTGGATAGATTTGCTTACTTTCGTGTTTGTGCAGAGACTGACAAGTGCACTTGTAATGATAGAATAAGTTTCACCCTAAGTATGTAATTCATAAGGCTATTTAAAAACATCTTGGGCTTTCAGGTATTCAACAAACTTGCTGGGAATAGTAGCAAGATAAACTTGCTTCCACAGAAGATTCTTATAGTCTTTTAGTTCATAGATTCTTTGGGCCCATTCCCTGTGAAAGTCATCATATTGGGACATATTTTTGCACTTCATATTCATCAAAATCAAAGAATGTTTATCTACAATTTCTT
Organism: Picea mariana; assembly: GCA_032191745.1. Classification (NCBI taxonomy): domain Eukaryota; kingdom Viridiplantae; phylum Streptophyta; class Pinopsida; order Pinales; family Pinaceae; genus Picea; species Picea mariana. The sequence continues at coordinate 9,880 of JASDQU011179131.1, read as the reverse complement.
GCTCTGCCCCACACCAGTGTTCTAGAATTAGTGTGGTTAGTGCCCCAATCATATTGTTTTGAGGTAGGCCATTCTCATGAAATATCACATATTCATTTTCATCCTTCAAAACTTTCTTTTCCATTTGATCTAATAAAGCTGGAGATGATTCTATTTCCCACCACTTAGACAAAGTACCAGTGAAGCACTGGATGATAGATTTGCATGCTTCAACTTCAGATTTTCCCTTCATACACATTATTTTACAGGAAACATACATTCTATCAATAACTTGTCTGATTTATCCTACGAACATTCCATCAATGTTCCACTCAGAATACCACTCATCTACAAAACACTGGACTTCTGGTATTTTAACTTTCCCATATAGGTCAGGGGCAGGTGGCCGAGACATATTGTGAGGCAAAGTCTCTTTAGTGGTCATGACATATGAGGGATGTATAGATGTGACTAGAGAATGTTCAGAAGAGGCAGATGGTTTACTTTCTTCTTCTCTGGGGAAGTGGAGTGGAAACTTCTTTTTAGTTTCAGTCTCAGTAGGGATGACAACATGGGATTTGATAGCTGAGACATGTTGTGGAAACAAATGTGATAAGGGGATGTTTTTATCAGACTTCTCTTTTGAGGGAATTCCCTTATGGATTTCCTTTACTGTGGATTTAATCTTTTCAGTTTTTTCATCCACATCTGTAATTTGTTTAACTACTGAAATAAAGGCTTGACCTAAACCTTCTTCCAATTCTTCATCTATTCTTTCAGCAACATCTTTTTATGCGTTCATCAAGTCAACTGTGGTTCCTATAACATCTTTAATTTCTGAAACTCTTTGGTTCAGAGTATTTACAGAGGAACTAATATTATTTTCTGAGGCTTGAAGCTGGTTAGTGTGTCTTCTCCTAGCATAGTCATTGGTGACAAATGTATATGATGCCATACCTCTGAGGGATACATTTGTCCAGTTTACTTGTTCTGAGACAGTCTGTATCCTTTTGTCTGTGCTAGTTATCTGTGTTTCTTCTTTAGCTAACACAAGAGGGATTGCCTTGGACTGTCTATCTTCTTCTTCTAGGACTACGCCTTTGAATGGAGGAAAGCTAGAGGAAGATTCAATACCCTGGCCATCTAAGCTTTTCCATTTGTGCCTAGGGCTTTCTATTTGTCATATATTTCTTGTTTTTGTCTTCTTCCATCATTTGCACTGGTTGATGCTCTATTTTATTTCTCCATGATTCATATAAAGATATCCAACAATCTTTTTGCTGCATATATTCCTGCCATTGCTTAGCTAACTTTTTATTTTCCTCATTTGAAACAATAACATTGAATTCTGTAGTCTGTGGGTGAGTGAACAGATCCCAATTTAACATTCTCTTCATCCATTTACCATTTACTTGCCATTTGAAGCAACCTCTCATAAAACTCATGAATTTGTTCATTTCAGGAATGGAAGGCTTCTTTATCCCTTGAGGTAGAGGATTATTGAAGCGACAGTAAGGAATAATGGCATCAACTTGCTCAAGATATCCTAGGCCATACCTTGGTGTATCAGGAGGGAGACAATAACTGAATATCTCTTTTAACCTAGGATCTACTGTTTCCAGCTCAGGAATGGAGTGCATCATTAGAATATGATCATCATGGGGGAATTTAATATCAGTGCAATTTGGATGCGGGCATGTATCCTTAGAAATTGTAACAGGTGGAAGGTTTGTACTCGGATCATGGTTTTCATGGTCATGCCTGTATTGGCTGCAGGCTTCTGGTATGTTTGAAACAAAAGTATTGCATTGAGGACATTGAATGGGAATTGGAGATAGAGGTAAAGAAAATACATCATCATGTATATAAGTAACAGGATGTGTGAACTTAACAGAATTATCACCATGCTGGGCTGACAAACTCTGAAGTTGGACATGTTGGGAACAATCTTTACAAATAACGGGGAGATTAGAATAACAAAAGGATTGGGCAAGAGGATGTATACATGCATATTGTGAGGGTATGCGACTGGAGGATGGAAAAGAGACGATGGCAGATGAATTAGAATCTTGTATATCTGCATAAGTAATGGCTTGTTGTTTTGGCACTTTCGATACGTCAAATACACAACGAGAGGGAAACAAGAGGTCTTCGCATTTAATAACTTGATGTTCAATTTTCTGGTTTAATGGATCTATCATAACCAAAGTACTAGACTGGGAGTCTTGGCTAGGGCTATGTAGGACTGCAGGGTACATAGTATTGGTATGACGGAAACATCCGCGAATCTGTATGGCAATATTAGTCATGCGTTGTCGCATATCAAAACCAATATTTTTGATCTGAAGCTTAAGGATATCTCCCAAGTGTTCGTCAAAAGCATAGACAGAGAAGTTTGGAAAACAATCAAATCAGACAGGGCCATTGGACATAGGTGCAAGAATTCCTCCAATTAAAGAGTCTCTGAATTTATTGTGGTTCAAGTCTCGGACTGTACACAAAACATATGCATTTATCCTTCTATGAACAAGAGCGTTAATACCCACTCGAAGACAACCTATGTGCAAATACTGGGTTTTATGCTTCTTTGCTTCAGCTTGGATCTGTTTGGGGTCAAGTAAGCCTATGGTATGAATTGTTTCACAATTTTGTTGAACCCGAGAGACAAATTATTTAATAAAGACTCTAATAATAACAACTTTAAGATGAAACATGCGTAAATCAGAATAGACTTGACTTGCTGAAATATTTGGTAGATTCCAAGCAGTTTGTGGACTGACTCGACTTAGATTCGTTAAAGGAAGAAGTAGAACAATCACTGAACACACATATGATTGATAATGATTGAATGTCTTTACAACCATCTATGTGCTGGTATATGTACATATTGATGGGTTATGAGATGAATGGTTATAACTTTTATTGATCGACTTCATATTAGTTTGTCCTTTAACTAATTTTTTTTTGCATAATTTCTATTGTTCGAATTGTTCGAACTAGAGAACTAAAAACATTATTTTTTATGTCATGATTTCATTGGATAATAGATTGGGGGTCTTATTGCCAACTTCGCTATTCCCAATGTTTTATATGTTAGCATATCTAAAGTTTTTGATCATCTACAGTCTTTTTGAAATTTTACTATTTTTATTTAAATGTTTAGATATCCAAAGTTTTGAGCACTGAGAGTCCGTTTTTTATTAGTTGACTTCATATTAGTTTGTCCTTTGATTAATTTTTTTTTGCATGGTCTCTATTGTTCAAATTATTGTTATTTTTATTATTTTTATTTTTTATGGTTATTAAGTACTTCAAGAGACATTTATTATTATTATTATGTACGTAAATAGGCTTGCCACACTGCATTCTTTCTTAAATGTTAACACAATGTGAGGCCCTTGGACGGTCCCGACAACCTTCAATGTTTACCTAACAGGGCTCACAGCCTTAAATGTTTACTTGATAGGCGTGTTACAATACATTTTCCTTCGATTTTTGGATACAATCTTGTCTGCAATGAATTTGGACAATATTGTTCTTCACCAGCATTACTGGTTCACTAGTTGATGCTTGCTCGTTAGTTCGCTGGATGCTGTTTATTGGTGTTTGATTCAACTTTGCAAAGTTGAGGTTCTGCAGCTGCAGTTGGACCTCTTGGTGCTTGTTCACTGGTTTGTTGTTTGCTGCTTGCTCTTGTTTGCTTCAATTTTGCAAGGTTGAGGTTATGCATCCACAGTTGGACCTGTTATTGCAGTTTGCACGGTTGGGATTCTACATCCGCGATTGAAACTGCACTTTTGTCGTTCCCCATTCACGAGTAAGTTTTAGTGCCCTGGTTGCATTCCTATTCATTGTTTGCTGTTTGCTATTTCCAGTTTGCAAGTAAGAATTTTCAATACTAGGAATGCCCGAGTTAAAATCCTCTTGCATAACATCTTTGTATGTGACTACTACGACCAGAGAAACAAGAGTGTAATGCTTTCTTGGTCTTCTTCTTGAACGCCAATGTTCAACACAGAACCCACCTCTATCGCATCCATAGTGACATATAAAAAAGGAAATCAATTTTTCTCCTCATATTTTCTGTTCCTAAAAACCATACATATACCAACAGTGGTACCAAAGCAAATACAATGAATATGCCTAATGCACATCTATATCAATTATGAACAATATACAATGCTTATGCATATTTGTTTGTTGTGATGTTCGATGTACACATGTTTGTATCAGAAAAAGTTTGACAAGTGACATAGGCATGAGCAATGAATCATCGCAAACATCAGCACAATGACAAGGCCGAAGGTACAGATTCATAGATTATGCTCTTGCTATGTTTAGGAAACAAATATCTTCAGTTATTTATTCTACTATGCCATGGTAAATATGTTTATGTTGTTTACAACACATGTTTTTTAGTTCACAAGAACTATCAACAAGTAGAAGTGAAACGTCCAACATGGTGGAAGGTCCAGAGACTAAGAGGTATGGTTACAAAACTCTAATCTGTATACCTTATCCAATTTGTACATATATTAAAGCTTGTCATATTTGAGAATATGCTCTTGCATATAAGAATGTGAAGTCATATATTTTGTTTATTGCCTATGAATTGTAGCAAATTTTGTCAGTCGAAAACACCCTTCAAATTGGAACATGGTTTACATTTGGGCCATCAAAAATACTATTAAAATAAAATAATATGAATAATGTTGAAATAAATATAAACATCTCTTTAAACTTGAACCAGAGTTTGTCGAGCTCCAACTATATTTCATCGCTGATAATGTTTTTCCCATAGTTAATGTGTTTCTATCTCTTGATAATAATCAGATTAAGTGTTGTTGTGTGAGAGATAAAGTTCTTTTCTCCCTTTCTTTTTCCTCTTCTATACTTACTCGTTTTTCCCTTTTCTTCTTCCCCTTTATTATCCGTTTCTGGTTCTATACTTGGTCGCATTTCTATGCTCACGGGTTTCTAGGGTGCTGGACTGACAAATCCTCATCTCCATCTATATCTTCACATCATGAGTCCGATCGACCGTCGTTCGTTTCCATACTTAACCAATTTTATGGCCACAGGTTCCCGGGTAGGCACTATCAAACTCATGCACCGTGTTCGGGGTATACATCTTGCACCCAAAACTTCAATGATCTACAATTCGATCCCAAACTCCTCAAACTCGCAAGCCTCACTCTACCTATGATAACTTTGTCTGACCTCCCCACCTTTCCATACTTAGTCGATTCTTCAAAGTTTCGCGGGTTCACGGACTCTCGGGTTCACAAAAGTTTCAAAGCATTTTTCGCTCCCCTCCATTCCCACCACCTTCGCCCCTTCCCAATGCACATTAATTATGCTTATACTAGTGACAACTCACCACATAGGTTCGAATATTGACATTAATAAGCGGAAAGCTCGAGGACATCTCCCATTAAAACACATTAATGGAAGAATATTATGGGATCTGGTGATTTTTTTGTGTTGATCTTGAATTGGCAAAAAGTTGTTGGTTATTTTAGTTTTTTTAAGGCATCATCATAGTAAGAATGCAATACTGTGCTATCCCACTGTCATCTACAAAGGTGTTGACGTCATGTCCCTCTTTAATATTGTGCATATATTAGAGCTTGTTATATTTGAGAATATGCTTGTATATGAAAATGTTAACTCATATATTTTCTCTATTGCCTATGCGTTTGAGCAAAATTTGCGAGTTGAAAACACCCTTCAAATTGGAACATGGTTTACATTTGGGCCACAAAAATACTATTAAAATAAAATAATATGAATAGTATTGAAATAAATATAAACAAATTCTTTTTTAACTTGAACCTGAGTTTGTCGAGCTCCAGGTATATTCCATAGCTGAGAATGTTTTTCCCATAGTTAATGTTTATGGCTGCGAGTTCCTGGATTGGCGCTATCGAAACATCATGCCCCCTATTCCGTGATATACATCTTGCACCCAAAACTTCCATGATCTACAATTTGACCTCGGACTCCTCGAACTCGCAAGCTTCACTCTACGTAGGATGAGTCTGTCTGGGTTCGTCTGACCGCCCCGCCTTTCCATACTTCGTCGATTATTCACCTCTTGTTGTCACATATTCGCGGACTCTCGGGTTCGTAAAAGCTTGAAATCATTTATCGCTCCCATCCATCCCCGCCACCTTCACACACTTCCCAATGCAAATTAATTACTCTTTTATTAGTGACAACTCACCACACAGGTTCAAAAAGATTGGCATTAATAACCGAAAAGCTCGAGGACATCTCCCATTAAAATGCATTAAACCAAGATTTGCGGGAGATTATATTATCATCCTCCAGTGTTCATTTTAAATACTATCAGGACACAATTACTGTCACATGTTTCAATACAAACAAATCTTCATCAAAGCATTAACTTTTCTCACAGGCACCCCAGTCGCCTGATATTGAATTGGGAGAGGTAATATTATGGGATCTGAATTTTTTATTTTGTGGATCTTGAACTCAGAAAAATTGTTGTTTACTTTAGTTTTTTTAAGGAATTATGCCCTTCCTTTCCATACTTAGTTGATTCTTCACCTCCTGTTGTCACAGATTCGCGGGTTCTTGGGCTCCCAAGTTCACAAAAGTTTCAAAGCATTTTTCGCTCCCGTCCATCCCCGCCACCTTCATGCCCTTCCCAATGCACATTAATCATTCCTTTATTAGTGACAACTCACCACACAGATTCGAAAAGATTGGCATTAATAGGAGAAAAGGTCGAGGACATCTCCCATTAAAACACATTAAACCGATATTTATGGGAGATTATATTATCATCCTCCAGCGTTCATTTTAAATACTACCAAGAGAAAATGAACATTCTCATCACCTTATGGCTGTAGCTCGACAACATTTCTGTGGAGATACGTTGAATATTTTTGGGTGCGAGGAACATAGTTTTCAGTGGTCCAAAGCTTATGACTACTACTCGTCCCCTTTTGCCCAAAATGAAGTTACCTGGACGTCTGGAATTGCGCGAGCAGGTTGTGTCCCCATAGTTTTTGACTATAAGGAGTTGGTCACCTGGTGCGCCGAAAATTATATTTCGGACCTGTTTTTCCAGAGTCTGTACTTAAGACTTTAAAAAGTACAGTGTCTAGGCATCAGAAAGTTAGTAAGATGTAAAAAAGGGAGGAGGGTATACCTTCGGAAAATGAAGCTAGGGTTGATTTCTAGGTTGTCGCTGTCTAGCTTCCAACTGTTCTTGGATGTTTATATCCCTTTCAATTGCAGCCCATGAACGTTCAAGTTCTACCTGGGTGTTAGCCGTTTTAAGTATGGTATCAAAGAGATTTAAAGCGATATGAGTTTGATCTGTCAAGCCAGGTTCAATATTGGGTTGTCTTACAACATGGATAGTCATAGAAGAACATAAAAATTTAAAAAAAAACAATTTTTTTTATGCTGTATCAATTTGATTTTATAAAAGAGAACTTTAGAAATCAATATTAAAAGCAAAATTCAAACCAAAGGCCTTTTTCCATAACTACGTTATATTTGAAATAAAAGGTGTATGAATTATGGGAAAAACATTAAGCGGTCTATAGAATACGGCTCCTATCGAGAGAGAATCTCACTCTTTAAACAGAAGAAGAAAATAAGATAAGAAATGGTCCGATGAAGTATAAAATATGACAACCTAAAGATTCATAGGTCTTGTACCTGCTAGTAGCCGATACAGAGGAAAAACTGTAAACAATAGATAGCTAAATATTATTCACTGCAGTAGAAGTTTTACTAAATTGCAATGCAATCTTCATCAGATGTATATAAGTGAAATAAGAATGAATATGAAATAACAGAGAGAACAAATTCATAACACAGTAGTGACGGAATTAGGAATCTCTGGATTGCTTTGTATTAATTCTCAAAAAGAGACAGTCTCTATTACAATTAATCAAAAAGGTCCAGCCCCTTTTTCTTTCTTCAAAATGTATATTTATACAAATTTTTATGCGCTGGAATCTCAATAGTTCTAGAGGTTTTCGGTTACAATCAAAGGAGTCGAAACGTTTCGTTTCTTTATCTCTGTTCTCATTTGGTACCTGAAACCTGCCTCTTCGCATGCTCCGTGCAAATAACGCAGTTCTCCACCAGCGGTGATATCAACTTAGATGGCTCTGCTTGATTATTTGCCTCAAAAATATAGCAGTCTTTCATCAATAGTGGCAGCGTTCCTTCCACCTGTTGATCTTTGGCATTGATAGAGCATAACAGTGTACTCGGTTTAATTAGCCATTTGTCTATTTGCACTATGTCTGTTTGAGTTATTTGTGATATTTCAGCTAATTCTCGTTCTTCATTTCCCTTGATATTTAACATATATTTAGTTGTATTGATCTGATTCAGTATCTCCATGCCACTTTCACCATCGGAACCCAACCAAATCTCACTTAACCAACCGAAAATTTCTTCGCAAGATTTTCTTAGCTTCATAGCTTGTTGTTTGCCTTCGGATATATTTCACTCCCATTCTTTCAACAAGATATTACCCCGTTTGCTCTGTGATGGAAAAACTAGAACTACTGCTTGTTTCCCTTCTCGTTGTGGCTATAATAGCCTCCTGGAATGCCACCCAAGCTGTTCCATCTTCCCTTTCTTTAAGAGAGAGGTTTTCCAACATCTGATCAATGAGTTGGAAGCTGCTTTGAATTGTTTCTACTTTAACAAGCAGACCTTGCTGTGCCGCCGATAACCTTTTTCTGATCTCTATTGCTTGGGATTGAAATATCCTGATATCGATTACCTGACTTTCGACGAATTCTAGTTTGGCTCGAAGCTGGTCTATCAATTCTCCCTGCTGGTTTATCTGAGTTTGACTCGTCTGAACCATCAACTGTGTCTGTTCGAGATCTACTTTAAGCCGCTCGATTTCTTTTTGATCTTCTATTCTTGCTTGCTCTAAAGTCCCACTTGCCTGATCTTTAGCAGCAACCTCTGCTGTAGCTAGTTTAACCTCTAGCATCTTGATCAAACGATTTTTTCGTTTTAGCTGATCTTTTAGGGTCCCGACTCAATATTGGTTCATTGTGGCGAAAGCTCCCAATGTTCCTGCTATTTACATCGCAAATTCTTCTTTCTTCATATTTCTCCCATCAGTTAAAATTTTAAATTTCTTAGAGACAACACCTGCCTCTTGGTAGAGTTCTTGTCTCACAACCACTTTCCTCTTCTTATCGAAGAAGAATTCATTCAGAGGTAGCTCTTCTACTGATATAGGTGTCAATTTTTCACCCAAAATCCAACCTGCGTCCGTGATCTCCTTTGCAGACTATAGGAGGGTATTGGAGGCGATGGGATTTCCGACCTGTTTAGAAGATTTCTCGGGAGTAATGACCGAAGTTGGCTCACTTGGAGGATCGGAAGCCTCGACTTTCTGTTTCAGCCCCCCAACTTGCTCTTCTTTATCTTGTTGTTCTTCTTGGCCGGGTGCTGAATCTTTGGAGCCTTCGGCCTTTGTTTTCTGCACCTCTACGGTCGTCGAATCTTCACCCCATAATACTAGAGGAAGGCAACTTCGCCTATGCTCTTGGAATCTGACAACATTGGCTCTCTCTTCAGGCGATAGGGCTTGTATTTGAGCCAAAACCTCATCATAAGATTTCACGCCTCAGAAAATATCATCATGAGGCGAATTCTCGTGCTCAAATCTTTTAAGGCCACAACTGACCAAATGATTACTCACGACCCTGTGTGGATTGTGTTTCTTGAATTCGATGTGAACCAACTTTATATCTTCTAGGGTTGCTGCCTCGACCTTTGCATGCCCGAAGTCTTATAATGAATAGGTGTTTAAATGAATAGGAAAAAGGTGGTCATACCTTTTTTGAAAATCAGTTCTTTACTTATAACGCCAATTACGGTT
>JASDQU011179130.1:0-11632 GCA_032191745.1 Picea mariana | reverse complement strand
TGTAGATACACCTTGTGTATCTACAAATTTAAGATGACCCAAAAGCTAAAACTTTTACCATAGATACCTTACTAATTTTTGTAAATCGCCTCCAAATTTCATGGTTTGAAACATTACAGAAAATATTTTATGGTGAAAATTTTGCAATGACTCATTTCAGGATGATTCCATAACCCTATCTCGTACAAGTTGTATCTATGAAAGTATAAGGCCTCAGGAGATGAATTTTAAACCCCACATACCTTGATCCATCTACTAGATATCCTCCAAGACGTTCCTTCTGAAACTTTGTAGAAAAAAAGTTATAGCGAAAATTCCACGTTGTCTCAGATGTAGCAGTGAAACCCCAAGACCTTGAGCTCCGATACCATATGTAAAGAACCAAACATCAATATAGCATAGAAAAACCTTAGGAAAAGTACTCAACGCCTTGAAAAACAGATAATTTCAGATAATAAGCCTCTTCGAGGGGGCAACCTCCTTTTACCCCACTTAAATGTTCAAGTACAAGATGATTCAAAATGAAAATGTCTCCTTGGTATATATAAGAGACTAGGAGGTATAATTACAACTAATGGCCTAAAGCCAACATAAATAAAATATCATTACTAATATAATATGCCCCAATTAAGGGGTAATAAGCCAATATTAGGGCTTAACAAATATTCCCTTTTCAAATCCATGGACCAAATTTTCCCCTCCTAAATCAACAGATGTGATGTCCTTCATAACTGTAGACTTCAGACTTTTCAAATATCAAACCCTTATTTCCTCCGTACATCAATCTTCTGTAGTTGACAATCTACAGACACCTGTCCTTCTAAATCAACAACCCTGCTTTTACTTTAGATGTTTGACCTTTCAACTTGATCAACGGTCCTATGGCCCTCTTCTCGATCAATGGTCGAGATCTTCTTTAGGTCTCCAGACTTCTGAGATCTCAAATCTCAAAATTCATCTATTTTTCCCAGTGTCTTTTATCAGAAGGTTATAATCCACTGATGCATGTCCACTTGATCTGATGATCAAGGATTACTTTGGGTCTTTACCCGGAGTCCACAGATTCACGCCACGTGTTCTCTGGATCTGACGACTCAGATCTACTTCCGACGATCCGACGGTCGATGTTTACTTTGGGTCTTTGCCCGTAATCCACAGATTCCACCTATCCTCTGGATCTGACGGTCGAGATCTATTTCAGTGCTTCAATGCGTCATCCCTTCAGTGCTTCAACGTTTCAGGATTCGGGAGTTTCAATTATCAATATGAAACCCACGAGGTGATTTCTCCAAAGTCTATGATCTATCGTCACGTCTCTATATGTATCTGACGACTATAGCCTCACCTCAACTACGTGGGTTGTTCGTCCGTTGGATCGCCCCACCCACCCCAAAAGATGTGTGCCTACCATCAATTGAATAATCAATCAATTAATCACTATCAAGCATTGTAAACCTCCCTTTCCATACCGGACTACCGTTTCCGTAGCACTAAGTGCAATTACTTCGGGACTTTAACCAGAACTCAGATCTACGCCATGTCTTTACTGAACTACGATGGATCAGATTCACTTCGAGTTATCTAACACCTGAGATTTACTTCGGACGATCTGACGATTAAGATTAACTCCAACTGATCGGACAATTGATATTTACTTTGGATTTTCGTCTCTCCGGGCTTCAGAAATATCAAGTCTCAAACTTGCCTCCTCCTGAACTCACAGTATCTGACGACTCGAATTCACTTGTGCAATCCAACGTTTGAGGTTTACTTCGGATGATCTGACAATTCACATTCACTCCGGCTGATCGGACAATTGATATTTGACTTCAGATTTTCGGCTCTCTGGGCTTCAGAAATCTCAAGTCTCAAACCTTGGTAAGTTCTCTCTCCTACATGTGTGAAGCGCTAGGGCTCGTGCACCTTGCTCTGATCAGACGATTGTTGATCCTTTGCACTGTGATCCAATGGCCACTGTCGCTCCTCCTCCTAAGCTTCTGACTTTCTCCGACTTAGAATATTTTCTAGGTGCTCGAAGGATTCGACCTTTTCTCCTCCTACGGGTTCGTCTCCTGGATTTCATCTGCGCTCTTGAAAATGCTATCTCTTCTGAGCTTGATCTCCTTGAATATTTCTTCATCCCATGCGCTCCATGTGTTTCAAGGATCAAATTAAACTTAGATCGAAGCTCAACGACGATCGACTATTCACACAAATTGCGGGGCCCCAACATGCGTGCTCTTTACTAGAGAGTTCGGCCTCCGCAATCTAGAAAGTGCTTGCTCAATTTTAGTCTAACCAAGATTGTTGATCTTCTAGCCCATTGAGATCAACAGAAAGGGTGAATTACGGGCCACGAACTAGCGCGTCTGCTATTTTCACCTTCGCTCTCCACAATGATTCCCCACCCTCGATATTTGTTCATAGATCGAAGGTTCATATCAATTGTGGGGTTCAACTTGACTATCGTTCAATTTGACATCTTGGAGCCTCAAGCTCCAAGGTTTCTAGACCCAGGTTACATGGATCTTCATATAACTCTTGGGCTATGATCCCCACTCTTAGTCAGGTTTTTGGCTAAGGGAATAGGCATGAGTTCAGAGTCTCCTAGAATACTGGTCTGAAGGGAACACCTTCCCAACTCGTAGAGATTTAAGCTCTGAATCAAGGCAAAGTAACTTGTGAGGTTACCAAACGGTAGCTATGCCCAGAGACTTGCTACGAGTCTGGAATGGTGATGTAAATTCCCGTGGAAAGTGCCTTCGAGTGATTAAACTGGGGCGTATGGAAAATCAAACTGAAATATAGGTTCTCAAGGGAACGAACGCATACTCATAACTTAATCATTTAATACAAATAAAGAACCCTTTATAGACATGTAAATTCTCCCATGCATCCATTATTTACAATTCAAAGCATAAGTCAAGAAAACACTTATTAGAATCATAGAGTGTGATGTAACTGCTGAAAGGGGTTCTCGTTTCCACCCAACCATAGGCTCAGTCACTCCCAATGGATTTATCACCGACCACCCCTGAGCTTAAGACATGATGCTTTGAGATTCAATCTCTTACTTCCATCTCAATGGAAGTTAGGGACGAAGGTTACTCTCCTTCTCCCAATATAGAAATAGATAAGGACAAAGGTTACTCTACTTCTCCTGGATCAATCTCTATTTTTTGTGATCATAACTCACTATTCCTCTTTCATTCCTTCCTCAAACCCAAGAGTTTTTTCTCTCATCTCTGCATTTTTTTGCAGTTCATCCCCTTCCCACCACACTTCCTTTCTTTCCTTCCTCAGCAAGATTGTGTGTGGCTCGAATTTCTAGTCCATGGTCAGGTCTGGAAGCCTTACGGATGGGCGGTCTGCCCCATCACCTCATTAACTCTTGAGGAGGTCTTCCCACCTACCAGTCTGACTTCATTTCATTCATGGGTCAAAGGGTTGTTCTAATCTGAGAAATTCATTCCAGCATGGTACTAGTTCGGTGGAGGTTAACACAACCATTATGGGTCCCCTCCACCACCTTTCATAGCATTCATGGTTTTATCTTAGCACATCCCCTCTTTCATCAATCATGCAACAAATAACCATTTTCTATTAAAATAACATAATTTACATTCAACAACCTTTTGTACCAAGGTCCCTCAAATCAAACATTCACACTTTTAGGTTTTCCATAGTTCCTTGGCCAATATAGTTATATTTATAGACTGGGGTAAACAGGGTGTTACAATTCCCTCCCCCATAAAGGAACATCGTGATCGATGTTCTATCTGTCAACATGGCATGTATTTACAAGAGTAAACAAAATCAGATATGTATGTCTCATGGCATCCTCCATTTCCCACGTAGCGTCATCCGGGCCAAAGTGTTTCCACTACACCTTGACCTGTGCAATGGTTCGGTTCCCGAGTGAGGTTTCCTTCCTATCTAATATGCATTGGGGTTTTGGCAGGAAATCTCCCTCCGGATCCACCTGAATCACAGACCAATCAATTATATGATTAGCATCATGTACATATTTATTCAATAATGAAACATAAAAAAACTTATGTGCCTTTATAGTGGGAAAGAGTGCTACCCTATAGGCTACAGGTCCCACTCTATCTAAGACTTCAAAGGGTCTACAATATCAAGATGCCAATCTGGCACATTCTCCCATTCTCAGGGAACTCTTCCTGGGTATAACTCTGAGATAGACATGATCTTTGGTCTTGAACTCTATGGGATTCCCCTTTCTTTCGGCGTAACTTTTCTGTCTATCTTGAGAAATCTTCAGATTTTGTCTTATTTGAACCACTTGTTGTTCCATTTCTTTAAACATGTTGGGTCCAATTGTAATTCTATCCACTGGGTTACTCCAGCTAATTGGAATCTTGCACTGTCTACCATAGAGGGATTCAAAAGGGCTCATCTTCAAGGATTCTCGATAATCATTGTTGTAGGCAAAATATAGCAATGGTAGGTAGTCTTCTCACTTCTTAGGCTAATGCATTACATTCATCCTTATCATGTCTTCTACTATTTGGTTCACTCTTTCTGTCTGTCCATCAGTTTGAGGGTGATAAGCTATGATGAACAACAATTTTGTCTCAAAACCAACCATTAGGGATTTCCAAAATCTTGAATTGAATTTGGTATCTTAGTCAGATACAATTTCCTTGGGCATGCCATGTAGTCTAAATATCTCCTTCATGAAGATGTTGGCAATATCTATGGCCTTGCAAGTTGATTTGACAGGAACAAAATGATAATACTTACTTAGTTTTTCCACCACAACCATGATGGCATCATTTTTCTTGGTCGACTTTGGTAATCCAGTGATGAAGTCCATGGAGATGGTTTCCCATTTCCATTCTAGGATTTGTACGGGCTGTAACAATCCTGCTAGATGTCAGTGTTCTGCCTTAACTTGCTGGCATTCTAGACACTTAGCTAAATAGTTAGCTATGCCTTTCTTCAATCCAAGCCAATAGAATTGTTTCATAGTGGTCATGATCATCTTATGATATCCTGGGTGACCAGTATATGGTCTCTTGTGTATGTCATCCATTATGAACCTCTTCAAGTAGTCACAGTTTGGAATATACAATTTGTTTCTGTAAGTCAACAACCCTTCCTCGAGCATCTAGTAGACTTCATACTTTATCCCTATAGGATCTTGCCTTAGGTATGAAGTCACAATCTTGAAGAATACATATGTCTCTTGTGCATTTATGACTCTTTCCTTGACATATGTTTCACAAGTTCTTACTACTGCTAGATGAATCATTTTTATACTTCTGTTAAGAGCTTCGACCACCCTATTTTCCTTTCCTTTTATGTGTTTTACTTCGAAATTGAATTCACTTAGGAGGGCCATCCACCTATCTTTCTTGGAATTGAGTTTTAGTTGATCAAACAGGTGTCTCAATCCACAATGGTCCATCATAAGAACAAATCTCCTACCCAGGAGGTAGTGCCTCCACATTTTTAAATCATGTATTATAGAAGCCAACTCTAGGTCATGGGTCACATAATTGATCTCATGCTCATTTAATTTCCTGGATGCGTAGAAAATTACATGTCCCTCTTGCATAAGGATTCCTCTGAGTCCTTCCTTCCAAGCATCTATACACATGAGGAAATCATTATCCGGGTATGCAATATTTAGAATGGGTGCATGGGTCAGGAGGTATTTCAGTTCCTGAAATATTTCTTCACATTTTGATGTCCAAATGAATTTAATCCCCTTTTTTTGAAGGGCAATGATTGGAAAACCAATCTTGGAAAACCCTTTTATGAACCTTCTATAGTATCCTTATAAACCCATGAAGGATCTAATATCAGATACATCCTTCGTGGTAGGCCATTCCATAATAGATCTGATCTTGTCAGGGTCTAATACCACCCCTTCCTTAAATATGGCATGGCCTAAGTAATGGACTTGCTTTTGAAATAAATCACACTTGCTAAACTTAGCGTAGAGTTGATGCTCTCTTAGTACTTGAAGTAAGAGTCTAAGATGTTCTTCGTGCTCCTCCCTGTTCTTGGAGTATATTAGGATATCTTCAATGAAAACCAATACAAATTTATCCAAGAATATGCTGAGTACATTATTCATCAAGAACATAAAAGTGTCGGGGGCATTGGTTAACCCAAATGGCACCACCACGAATTCATAGTGACCATACCTTGTCCTGAAGGTTGTTTTGTGGATGTCTTCATCCATAATCCAGACTTGGTGGTATCCAAAACTTAATTCGATATTCAAGAAGATGGAAGAGCCTCCCAATTGGTCGAATAGGTCATCAATTCTTGGTAAAGGGTACTTGTTCTTTATGGTTGTCTTATTGAATTTTATGTAATATATGCATAGTCAGAGTGTGGCATCTTTCTTTTTCAAAAACAAGACGGGTGCTCCCCACAAAGATACATTGGGTCGGATGTAGCCTTTTTCCATCATCTCCTTCAGTTGTAGCTTGACCTCAACCGTCTCTGGCATGCTCATTCTATATGGCATTCTAGATACTGGTACCTCTCAGAGGTACCTCTCCTAGTGTAATATCCCTTCTCAGAGGTAGACCTGGTACCTCTTCTGGGAACAGGTCCTTGTATTCTCTTAATATGGGGTGGTCCTCTAAGTTTGGTTTTCCATTCTCAACAGATTCCAGTACCCGCATGGCTAGGGATAATTTTAAGGATGGAAATTTATTTTAAAATGTAGAAACCTTGGCGAATATTACTAATCCTTCATATTCCAACTATAAATGTTTGACAATATTTTTGTAAAATATTCAAATTTCTATGGGTTTTATATAGTTATATAAAATTTTGGCAATTTTTAAGGTAAAATAATTTTATCCTATAGAATTTGGGCAAAACATTTTTAGAATAGCGAATATTTTTTTAGGAAAAACCATGGAAAATTATCCCGTGAGTGAAATTTAGCCCCTAAAATCATCCATGTGTATGGCATATAAGGAACACCCCTTTCTACAATACTTTTTCATTTGAAGGGCTGATATTTGTCTCATTGACAAAGGCTTCTGAATCCCTTGGAGGGTCATTTTTCTCCCTTCGTCATTTACACATTCTAAAGTTTTATGATCATTGATAACAGTCCAATTTAGTTTTATAAGCAGCCAACCAATCCATACCAATCAACAAGTCATAAAATCCCAGGGGAAGTATGTTAAGGGTCGCTCAGGTGGGAAATCTACCCATGATGAATTGATAGGCTGTTATGACCTCTGCCACCTTTCTTTTGGTCCCAATGGCTAATCGCACCAACCACAGTTTAACATATCTAATTGGTTGTAGTTTACACTTATCAATGGTCTGAGGGGGCACATAACTCAAATTAGAACCCGGGTCAATTAAAATAGAAACTAGATGGTTGGCGATCATACCTTCCGGCTCCACTACTAAAGCTTGGTCGTTGGCTTGATTATTGTCCAAGGCTGCCTAGATTTGTGGCATGATCCTAGCCACATCATTGAAGGTGGTAGCTTCTTGGATATTTTAGATTCTCTTACTGTTCTGTTGTGTATGTGGGAAATCCCTCAATCGATGATCTTCTCTACAACCCCAACATTTTAAGGGTTCCTTCTTTAGGTTATCGGTCTTTTCTGGGATTGTCTTAAAAGGTGTATTTCCATTTTGAGAGGGTAAATTTTGTTGATATACACTTCTAGTAGGAAGCCTTCTTCTAGAATCTTTTCCATAGTTCTTAAATCTTAAGGATTTAAACCCCTTCTTCTGGAATCTTGAACTACTCCTCTTCTTCTAGTCCTCGTGAGGTCTTGTTTTTCTCCCAAACTGTTCATAACAATACCTCACCTTCCGGATAGTTTCTTCTAAGGTATTTGGTTCATCGAACTCAATCTTGTCCCGATAGGTCTGAGGTAACCCACTAATGAACCGTTGCATTTTTACTTTTTCATAATTTATGCAGGGTACATACCTCAGTAGTTCAAGGAATTTATTGAGAAATTCATCTATGGTGAGCTTCCCCAGCCCGATTTGATAGAATTCCTTAGTCTTTCCATTCACGTATCTCTCTGACAGATACTGCTTCCTGAAGTATTTCTCAAACTGTTTCCATGAAAAATCCTTCTCATGGACTCCTTTCACATTCCTAAGCTCTTCCCACCAAATGGAAGCCTTTCCATTCAGGTTAAAGATGGCTATTCGACCCTTCAAGCTTTCAGAGTAGTCATGGACTCTGAATTATTTCTTTAAACCAAGCAGCCAAACTTCAGCCTCTTCTCCCCTTCTAATCTCTCCATCGAAAGAGGGTGGTATGGCTCTATTGAATTCTTCAGGATCATGATTTTTGGAACGCTTTTGCTTCTTTCCTTTCCTTTGAGAATGTGAGCTTGCACTACTACTAGAAGATCGTTCGAATTTTCTATCTTCCTTTCCAAAGGACTCTACCGATGAGTGTCCCCTGCCTCCAATTTTGGCCTTATTCAAGGCGCTTCTCCTAGTGTGGTCACTTATGGAGTCATGTTTTCGGATCTCAGGTGGAATTTGACTTATCTTCTTATGTCATCAGTCCACATGACTGGTTGCAGGTTCATGTTGTAGTTGCCTCTGTATGTCGAACAAGCTTTGCAACAAGACTGCATTAATTTCTTTTTGTTTTTCTTGCTTCTTTATGAATCTCTCATTGTCAGCCTTGCAACTTTGTAATTCAGCCCTGAGGATCCTTACAGTTTTAGCCAGATCGGAAGGGGTTTCCACTGCCCTCCTTTCATCGGATTCTTCGTCTCTATTGTGGGAGCCATACCCCACTTCATGACACATCACCATCCTTTATTATTGAAGTTTTCACGTGATTTACTGATTGCTCAAGTGTTGACAAAAACACTTATTGTTAGCTAATAGTCTATTAGTTCATGAAAAACACAGAGTTCAATTTATTAAAGGCACATACACAGTAGAAAGTTTCATTATTTTCTTTAATAACATTTTTAACCAGACATTTTAAGAAAGAGGTAAGGTAGAGTGTCACTCTTTTAAAATTACTCCAAATAGAGTTTTTAAGCGACTCGTCCATGAGCCCAAGAAGGCCAAGTGTTTTGACCATGCTCTAATACCAATTTATAACACACCCACGATGGGGAAAAAATAAAAAAAGAATTGTCCTTCTTACAGGAAAAAATCTTTTCCCTCTACGATTCTTAATTTGGCAAGTTTGGGACTCAACCCAACCCTCCGGTCAATATTCTCCAATTCTCTAAGTCAAAAAAGACTTTGCGACCTGATAGTCTCACCTCTTAATCAAACACAGGCCCTTTCGGATTCTGGTGTAGGTCTTATGATACCCACAACCTTCTCCTTCGTGCTTCAGCCAGGAATCGGAGTTAGAATTAGCCCCTTTTTTCTTGGCCCCTCCTTGAATGTGACCTTGGGTGATGAACTCACGTAAACACACAATTGTTGGTGCGACCAAAGGCGGTTTGAAACCAAACTAGTTTTTGGCCCGCAATTCTCCTTGAGCCTCCACGTGTCCTTTCTCCAAAACTGGGGTTTGGATTGCGGCCCACCCTCAACTTTTTAAATTTCACGCACCTTTTATTCCCACAATGTTATGGGACCATCGACCTCCTAATATTGACGATACTATTGGAAATGATGGTTCAAATCTTCCCTTTTCAAATCCACGAATGAGATCTACCCCTCTTAAATCAACGGATGTGATCTCCTTCATAATTCCAAACTTCAGACTTTTCAAATATCAAACCCTTATTTCCTCGATACATCAATCTTCTAGAGTTAGGGATCTACGAACACCTGTCCTCCTAAATCAATGGCCCTACTTCTACTTTGGGTGTTTGACCTTTCAACTAGATCAATGGTCCCATGGCCCTCTTCTTGATCAATGGTCGAGATCTCCTTCGGGTCTCTGGACTTCTGATATCTCAAATCTAAAACTTCACCCCTTTTTCCCAATGGCTTTTATCCAAAGGTTATAATCCACTAACGCGTTTCCACTTGATCTGATGATCAAGGATTATTTCAAGTCTTTACTCAGATTCCAGAGATTCATTCCATGTGTTCTCCAGATCTGACGGTTCAGATCTACTTCAGATGATCCGACGGTCGACGTTTACTTCAAGTATTTTCCCGGAATCCACAAATTCATGCCACCTATCCTCTAGATCTGTCAGTCCAGATCTATTTTATCCCTTTAGCGCTTCGGTGTTTCAGGCTTCAGGAGTTTCAACTCTCAATCTGAAACTCTCGAGATGATTTCTCTGAAGACTACGATCTGTCATCACGTGTCCCTCTGGATATAACAGTTATGAATTACTTTGGGACTTTCCCTGAAACTCACAGATCTATGCCACATCTCTACTAAACTCCAACAGCTCAGATTCACTTCAGGTTATCTGACACCTGATATTTACTTCAGACAATGTAACAATTCAGATTCACTCCGACTAATCGGATGATTGAGATTCACTTCGAATTTCCATCTCTCTGGGCTTCAAAAATCTAAAGTCTCAAACTTGCCTCCTCCTTAACTCATGGAATCTGAGGGCTCAGATTCACTTGGGAGATTTGACTTTTGAGGTTTATTTCATATGATCTGACGATTCATATTCACTCCGGCTGATCGTACGATTGAAATTTTACTTCGGATTTTCGGCTCTCCAGGCTTCGTAAATCTCAAGTCTCAAACCTTGGTAAGTTGTCTCTCTTGCGTGTGTGAAGCGCTAGGGATCATGCACCATGCTCTAATAAGAAGATTGTTGATCCTTTTCACTATGATCCAATGACCACTTTCGCTCCTCCTCTTGAGCTTCTAACTTGATCTGACTTAGAATATTTTCTAAGTGCTCAAAGGATTCGAACTTTGCTCCTCCTACGAGCCCGTCTCATGGATTTCATATGTGCTCCTGAAAGAGATATATCTTTTTAGCTTGATCTCCTTAAATATCTCATCATTCCATGTGCTCCTTGCATTTCATGGATCGCGTCAAACTCAAATTGAAGGTCAACGGTGATCGACGGTTCACAAAACTTGTGAGGCCCCAACATGCATCCTCTTTACTAGAGAGTTTGACCTCCGCAATCTGGAAAGTGCTCACTCAATTCTAGTCTAAACGAGATCGTTGATCTTCCAAGCCATCAAGATCAATGCCAAGGGTGAATTGAGGGCCATGAACTAGGGCGTCTTCTATTTTCAACTTCGCGCTTCGCAGTGATTTCCCACCCTCAATCTTCATTCATAGATCGACATTTCATAGAAATTGTAGGGTTCAACTTGACTATCGTGCAATTTTACATATCAAAGCCTCAAGCTCCAAGGTTCCTAGACCCACATTACATGGATTTTCATATAACTCTTGGGCTATGATCCCCACTCTTAGTCGGGTTTTTGGTTAAGGGAATAGGCACTAGTTCAGAGTCTCCTAGACTATTGGTCTAAAGGGAACACCTTCCCAACTCGCAGAGCTTTAAGCTCTGAATCAAGGAAAAGTAACTTGTGAGGTTACCAAATGGTAGCTATGCCCGAAGGATTGCTCCAACTCCGAAAAGGTGATGTAAATTCCTGGGGAAAGCATCTTTGAGTTATTAAACTCTAGCATATGGAAAATCAAACTGAAATATAGGTTCTCAAAGGAACGAACAC
>JASDQU011179129.1:1228-12393 GCA_032191745.1 Picea mariana | reverse complement strand
TGCATAGCCAAGGGAAAGGGGGTCTCATCACGAGCCAACCTTCTCATCTCTGTGAAAGTACTTGTGGGTAACGCTGTCAGCTCTAGTCACCATGACAAGGCAGTGTCCCCTGATTAGCTCTTGAACAAACAAAAAAAACCAAAAAGGAATAAAAATAATAAAGGCAAGAATGAGCTTGGAAATAATACATCCATGACAAGTACAACTCACCTTCTACAAAGGCACCCACAGGTAACACTTTTGCATCCTTGGCCTTCACTACACCCACATGATTGGACATCCCTTGAACACATCACCCACTTACATGGCTTGGATGAGGTCTTTCCGAGAACTTTCCTTTTCCTATGGACACTATCCCAATATGACGTGTTTCCCTTTTTCTCCAGACTTGTATTGTAGGCTTGTGTAACGTCTTTGAGCTGTTAACTGATGTATTAGGGATTTTGTGCATATGTTTAATAATATTGATGATGAGATGTGATTGACATTGCTATGATCCCTATGACTAATGAGCCCATGGAGGGCGTAGCCTTTGATGTGCAGGACCATGCTCGACGGACAGGTACCATTTGGACCGATACACATGGGGAGATGATTAGTTCGTACCTCCATGGGGCTGAAGAGCCCACCAGATGGATGTTGAGACCCCATCAGGGGGAAGAGACAGGGCAAAGGTTGATTAGAGACTTTGCATCGGAGAAGAAGAGGACGTTCCACTAGAGGCACCTCGGCGCACTTGGACCTAGGGGGATTGATCCATTTTCAGTGGGATGTTGGCTCTATTTCGCCTAGGACGTCACCATGAGGCTTATGACATCATCATGAGCATGTTGGCAGATGGACAGGGCAATTGGCACATGTGGCATCCTGGAGAAGCCCAAAAGGGGCTAACGTTTTGCTTCAGGAGGTTGCACTTGCCCTAATAGGGGCTAACGTCACCCTAGAAAGGGGTGATGTCTTAACTTTTTGCTTGATTAGGATTTTAGATAGAAAATTTAATGTAAAAACAATATGATTTGATATTTTGGCCTTGTCGGCCTTTTTACCTAACCTAAAATGAAAAATTAGGTCAAGGTTTTGTATAAATGAGGGATTTTGACTCTCATTTTTTCATCACTACTGATTCACTCCATAAGGAGGTCTGAAATTTGCGCCCTATCTTGGGTATTTGGCTGATTTGGTGAGGCGCACTTGTTGAAGGAAGACGTTTTGGCATTCTATGGTGTTTCTCTTGAAGGAATGTGTTACAACTAGGGTTTGCATGGTCATTTCTTGATGAATTGTAAGTATTTTTATGCAAAACTTCTTAAATGAATGGTTGTAGTCTTATTTTCTTGCATATATTTATAATTTGTTGAATCAAAACCCTAGGTGACAAGCACACAAGTAGGTCCTTGTCTCATGTCCCATGTTAGAGAAACTTTCAGCCATTGAAGAATTAAAAGAGAGCCTAGCCGTAGCTACACTCCTTTTTCTTCCTCTCTTTTGCTAGCCGTACCATTTAGAATTCAAGAGGAAGAAGACTTCCCGGGCCTAGGTCATCTACACTTAGGGTTTGATGAAAGAGCCTTGTTATAGCAACACTCTCCCTCATTAAGCCTTCTTGTCTTGATTGTGTGCTTCATTTGAGCTAGCCATTTTTCCAAGTTGACCTAAGGAAGGAGGAGAGAGCATGAGGCCTTTCTATAGCAACACCTGAGTGAGGCTCTCTCCCCTAGGGTTTTGATTCTAAGGCCCTACCATAACAACACTTCATAACTCTTCCCTGTAGTCCTTAGCCTTCCTCCTTCAACCCTTGCGTCCTTTACTTTTGACTCCATTTTACCCTCTAAGGAACTGATCTAAATTCCTCCAATGTTGAAGTGAAACTTGATTACAACACTCTCAAAACCCTTTGAATTTCAAACCCTAACTATACTAACCCTAAGTGCTGCCTTCACCCTTGGTTATTACATCTTTAGGGTAGCAACGTTTTGTCTTAAGAGCAATTGAATGGTGGTTTAGGCATAAATTGAATAAAGTGTTGATTGGTTACATTGAATGCTACATTGTTCCAATATTTATTCGTGAAGTGTTATAACTTTTCATTGATATTGATAAACATTGACTTCGTCAACATTTATTGTTAATTTCTTATATGTATTCATCAGATAGTCTTATAAAGTACTAACCCATTGAAATAGCTTGCATATATCAGTTTGTTGTTTGTTTGTTCCAGGCATGTACACTTCTTTGGGGGTTTTACTTCTTAAATTGGCCTTTGGCCGGACTATTTGTTTGGGTGGTGACTTGTGAAGGAGGAAAACCTTATCTTTATCTTATTATCCTTTTGCCTCTTCAAAACCCCAGGTCACCAGAGACGTCTCCCCTGAGCCTAACCTCCCTAAAGAGAAAGAACTATCCCATTGTGGTGAGATTTGGTGGGATTGGTTCCTGTTACGCCATTTTGGCCTTCTATCTTATAGCCTTTTATCCTACCTACAAACTGTGCGATAACAATTCCCTTCTTCACCATCATGGCATGGAAGGCTCGTCAATGCTGACATCAATTTCCCATTTGCCTTCTCTTTTCTTTTCAAAACCCACAATGTGATATCATCTATCATCCATTTCATCCAATCATGTAGACTAGGCTCCCTGGGAGGAAAAAGGCCATGATGTGATATCAGTTGTAATCCACTTCATCCAATCATATACAATTGGCTTCTTGTTTTTCTTTGTTCTTGTAAAACCCATAATGTGATATCATCTGTGATCCACTTCATTCAATCATATACAATGGGCTCCTTGGGAAGAAAAAGCCCATGATGCGATATCAACTTTATTCTACTTTATCCAATCATATACAATTGGCTCCTTCTTTGTCTTTGTTCTTCTAAATTTATCATATTCAATTTGCTCCTTTGTCTTTGTTCTTCTAAACCTATCATATGATGTGATATCTCGTTGTCATTCACTTCATCCCATCATATACAATGGGCTCCTTGGGAAGAAAAAGCCCATGATGTGATATCAAGTGTAATCCTCTTCATCCACACAATTGGCTTGTTTGTCTTTGTTCATCTTGACCATTAGTGTCCTAGCCTTTTCATGAATGGTTTAAAATATTGGTTTACTATTTCACTATTTTTTTAAGAAAAACCTCTTGGCACTAGTTGGAAAATAAGTAGTGCAATAACATTGATGACAACTAATTGAATTAATTTTTTAATATCCAATGATTTATCTTAACGTTCAAGAGATCAATGATTTATCTTGAATATCCAATAATTTATCTTGACGTTCAAGAGATCAATGCTTTATCTTAACGTTCAAGAGATTGTAAAGAAAGTTTTAAAAGTAATGATAAGTAATGTCAACCTTGGACTTTTAATATCCAATGATTTATCTTAACGTTCAAGAGATTGTGAAGCAAGTTTCAAAAGTAATGACAAGTAATGTCAACCTTGGAAGTTCTTTTGTGGAATCTATAAAGTATAAAATGAGCATTTGGTCACCCTCTATGCTACAACATATTGGGGATCATATTAAGCATGGGAACTGCATGTAATGCATATGGTAAAGTTTCATAAATCGTTTTAAAACTTGATCTAATATCTGGGGATCATATTAAGCATGGGCACTGCATGTAATGCATATGGTAAAGTTTCATAAATTGTTTTAAAACTTGATCTAATATCTATTTACATTTTATTTCCAGTCAAAAAATTATAAATTTCATTCAAAAAGAAAGAAAGATATAAACTATATATGCTTCCTGCATTTCAAGATCCTGCCTTGGAGCTCCCTTATATCAGAAATATAAAAAGGATCTTGCCTTGGAGCTCCCTTGTATTAGAAACATAAAACATTTATGGGTGGAAGCCTGATATAACTCTACAACTTCCAAAAGTCCCACATAGAATACATCATTATGTCACATACTTTTGCATGTTCTCAAATGTTTCAAAAATATTACAACATAGGTGTTATGAAACCTCCCCTATCTCTTATACACCACTCCTAAAGTAGGATCTAATAGAAATTAAAAAGAATATCCAACGGAAAATAGAAAAAATATGTTTATTTGAGCATAGTAGAAAGAGCATACACCAGGATCTAACAGAAATTAAAGAGAATATCCAACAGAAAATAGAAAAAATATGTTGCTTTGAGAAAAGTAGAAAGACCATACACTTGTACCAAGTTGAAGACCCTCTTTGAAAAGAGTCTTTGAACCCCCATTCAAAAAAGAATTACAAGTAATTTGAAAACAAATATTTATGTATAATTGTTGGTTCTCCTACTCATTCCTGTCTGAAACTTGAAAAAATGAGTCGTTTAAGAACACTATTCCCCATGCCTCACAACTAGGGTGATCACCGTGGGTTGCTCCATAAAAAAACTACCAAGTGTCAGATTTGTCAATTTGCTTGGCTAATTTGTTTTTGAGGGTTTGTTCTTAGGAAGCTTTTTGATGATTTCAAAGATCAAGTTACTTTGGGTTGCATAATGGAATGAAGGAATGTTCGCAAAGATGCTTTCATTTCATGCTAGCTAGAGTCCCCATGCTACAATTAGAGGTAAGGCCTTGTAGCGTTTTAGTGTTGGCTTACATTGCCAATATTTGAGGCCATTAACAATGGTCCTCTCCTTGCGAGCTTTCTTTAATCATCATCACAGATTCCAATTATTTTCAAACCTGTCTAGTGTAGGCACAAAAAGTAGTGAATGGATTATAGTTTCTTCCTTTTCTCAACATTTCTTTAATCCTCATCACATATTCCAATTCTTTTCAAACCTGTCTAGTGTAGTAAATAAACACATAGACTGAACCACACACAAGTGAGACGGAGCTCACAAAACTTAAATTGATGAGAGAAAAGTATTACATTTATAGTTTAATAATAGATTAGATCACTCTCCTATCTAAGTGGATCTCAAACCACCTTCAACCCCAATCTGCGTAACAATGAAACAAACTCTAAACAATATTCTATTTTTAATAGAAACTAGATGTTTCTTCATTATTCTAACACCCCCCTTTAATGAAGAAACAAATTTCTACGACACCTAACTTGCTTCTAAAAAATTCAAACTTGATTTTACCAAGAGGTTTGGTAAATATATTAGCCACATTATCATTGGTATTACAAAATATCAAATCAATTTCATTTGATTCAATCTTCTCTCTCACAAAGTGATGTTGTAGCTCAATGTGTTTTGATCTTGCATGATATATTGGATTGTGTGACAATTTGATAGCACTTTGATTGTCATAGTTGATGCATGTTGGACCATTTTTCTCCTCTTCGACATCTGTAAGAATTCTTCGTAGACCAAACAACTTCACAAGTGGCATTGGTCAAGGCTTTATACCCAGATTCTATTGACGACAAATAAACATTAGGCTACTTCTTGCTACTCCACGATACAACCCCTAATCCTATATGAAATGCATAGCCTGAGGTAGATCTTCTATCATCAAGATTTCCTGCCCAATCTAAATTAGAAAAACCTGTTAGATCAACATCAAATTCATCAGTATACATAATATCAAAATTTATTATTCCTTTCAAGTAACATAGTACTTTCTTTGCATATTTCCAGTGACTCTCTGAAGGCTTAGCCATGAACTAACTAAGGATGCTTACTGAGTATGCAATGTCTGGTTTCGTAGTGGTGAGGTAGTTCAGACTTCCCACCAAATGATGATATAAAGTACCATCTGCCTCTTTAGATCTATCTTCACTGTACAACTTTGCAATTTGTTCTAAGGGAGTTGACATAGCTTTACATTCACTCATGTTGAACCTTTTAAGAATTTATTTTTTGTATTTACTTTGAGTGATCAATGTTTTACCAGATTCTCTCCAAACCTCAATTCCTAAACAATAATGCAATTCACCAAGATCTTTCATTTCAAATTCTTGAGACAACTGAATTTTAATCTCTTCAATTAACTTGCATGCATTGCCTGTAATAATGAGATCATCCACATATAAAGATATTAAAGCAACATTTCCTTCTTCATCTTTCTTAACATACAGGTTAGGATCATTTTTGCTTTTCACAAACCCATTATGATAAAAGAAGGTATTTATCTTTACATACCATGATCTCGGTGCTTGTTTCAAACCATATAATGATTTCCTTAACCTGCAGACTAGATGCTTCTGTCCCTTCTTGACAAACCCTTCGGGTTGAACCAAATAAACCTCTTCCTTTAAATCACCATTCAAAAAAGCAAATTTGACATCTAACTGATGTATTTTCCAATTATGTTTTGTAGCTAAGGCAATCAGTACTCTAATTGTATTCAATTTAGCTACTGGTGCAAAAGTATCTTCGTAATCAATTCCCTCCTTTTGTGAATATCCTTTTGCAACTAATCTTGCCTTATATTTTTCAATGCTACCATCTGCTTTAAATTTAGATTTATACAACCATTTGCTTCCAATAGGAACTTTTTTTGTTCAACTAATTCCCATGTTTGATTTTTCATAAGGGAATCATATTCATCATTCATAGCATTTCTCCACTCTTCATGTTCTTTAGTTTGATCATAGTTTATAGGTTCTACAACATTCATGACGTGAGACATCAATGCATAATCTTTATAACTTATAGGTGGTTGAGTTTGTCATAATGACCTCCTTGGTCCTTCATTGCTTTCATCTCGTCTCTTGCTCTGTGGTGACTCTTCTCCACTTGATGTATCATGACTGCTTGAAGTGTCCATACTACTTTCATTCGTTTCTTGAACAATATTCATGTTCTCGTTTAACCATTGCAACTATTTTGACATGTTCATCACTATCATTATGCCAAGCATCTGCATCATTCATTGTATCAACTCTATCTGCATTCTCATGAAACTTTACATCTCTACTTGCAAACAGTTTATGTGAACTGGGATAAAACAATTTGTATGCTTTTTTATCACTACAATACCCAATAAAAACACACTTGATTGACTTTGCATCAAGTTTTATTCTCTCATCCTTTGGAATATATGCAAAGGAAGTGGATCCAAATACTCTTAAATGATTGACATCGAGTTTATAACCATAAAGAATCTCAAAAGGAGTTTGGAAATCTAACTTCTTAGTTGGACTTCGATTCTTTAATTAAACTGCAATATTAACGACTTCTGCCCAAAAACCATTAGAAATGTTTTTACCTTGAAGCATACTGCGAGCTCACTCCACCAGTGTTTTGTTCCTTCTCTCAGCAACACCATTTTGTTGAGGTATATGAGGTACTGTAAATTGTTGTTGGATCCCATGAAATTTACAATCACTTTTAAATGCACCTAATGTATATTCACCACCTTGATCAGATCTGAGAACTTTAATACATTTTTCTGTCTGTTTTTCAGTCATAGTTTTGAATTCTTTAAAGTACTCAAATACATCACTCTTTCTCCTTATGAAATAGACCCATGTATATCTAGATCTATTATCAACAAAAATAAGAAAGTAGGAAGCACCACCAAGTGACCTAGTTTGCATAGGTTTGCATACATTAGCATGAATTAATTCAAGAATATATGTTTGTCTTTTCTCTGTATGAATGGGAAACTCCTCTCTATGTTGTTTACCAAGTGCACATGCTTCACATGGAAAATGATCGTTCTTCATAACATGAATACCTTCTACCATAGTTTTTCTTTGCAACAACATCAAATCATTGTAATTTAGGTGCCCATACCCGTGGTGCCATAACTCTTCTGTTGACATTGTTGTGGATGTCAATGCAACATGACGCGTCATTGTCACATCCAACTTATACAATCCACCAACCCTGGTACCTGTGGAAACAACCCTGTAGTGATTATGGATATCTTTAACAACACACCTCAACTTACCAAATTCCACTGTTAGATTATTATCAGTGATAGTTGAAACATATATCAAATTCTTTTTAATACCAGGAACATACATAACATTATGAATCGGTCTCAATTGTCCATTAGGTAAGTTCACACTTATTAATCCATAGCCTTGGACTTTATGTGATCTGTTATCTCCTAAATAAATGTGTGTGCCATCAATTTTCTCATAATATTCATCATACCTTTCTCTATTATATGTCATATGAGATGATGCACCTGAATCAATGAACCATGCATTCTCATCATCATTTTCAGCAGACAACGCAGCTTCAAAAATAAACAACTTAAGATTTTTAAATCCATCATTGACTGAAGTGTCTTTATGCACATAATTTCCATTATGCCTTTTATATCTTTGATTTGATTCATGATTCTTTCTTCTATAGCAATCTTTAGCAACATGTCCATGTTTTCCACAATATTCACATTCAACATTTCTCTTAACATAAGAATCAGGATGTGTCATACCATTCTTCTTTGCTTGAAACTGGCCTTTGTTCTTGTCCCACAGTTTACCTTGGTATGATCTTTTACCTTTTGCAATCAAGGCCAAATATGAGCCACTTGAGTCCTGATCACAATTATTCATTCTTTCTTCTTCTTGAAGGAAGATACTGGTCTATTCATCAAAGGTAGGGGGCATTGGTCTAGCTGAGAGTGCTGAAATAAAGACTTTATAATATTGCACTAAACCCTTCAATGTAATTTACTAAATTATTACTGGAAACCTTTTCACCAATGTCACCCAGCTTATCACTTAAGTCTTTAATTCTGGAAACAAAATTACTTATTCTTTCATTGGATTCCATTTTGATAGATAGTAGATTAGTTTTTAAAAATAAGATCTGGTTTGCATTAGAGGTTTTGTACAAACCTTTGAGAACGTCCCACGTCTCTTTGGAAGTTTTGCATTCCCTTATATGAGAAATGATGTACACTTTCACTTTCATCTCTCACCTATCCCAATCTAGAATCGAGGCAACAACAATGTGTTTGGGCTCATCACCTTTGACAATCTTCCATAGGCTATATGCCTCGAGAATAATGGTCAGCTTAAACTTCAAGTTGACATAATTTTCACAATCAATTTTAGTAGACTCATTTAAATATGAATTAGCAAGAGTATTCACCATTTTCTTCCACAAATAATTCAATGATTATTCACCAATTTAAAAGAAACAGTAAATAAGTGTTTGATATCTTGTGGGATCCTTCTCTGTTGCACAACGCTCAACGAACACAACACTCTTTCATAACTCCCGCAACTTGGAAAATTGTGAGAAATGACGCTGCAACAACCAACACAGCACACAGCTGTATATATATCACAACACCTTCACACAACCACTCAACGATTCAATTACATAGAAGCAAGGACAACAATGATCTCACTCCTTCTCGTATATAGAATCAGGATGTCCAACAGAAAATAAAACACATCTATATAGAGTGGAGGGACAACGCATATAGAATTCGAAGGGACAACGATAGGAAACTACAAGGGGCAACGATGAGAGAAGAGGGGCATCGACTCCAACCTCAACTCTGCAACAACAGTCAACTCGCGCGCAAAAGCCTCAACTCGCACGCAATAACCTCAAATCGCGCGTAGCAACCTCAAATCTACGCTCACCACACCAAAGAAGGAATAGTTGGACCAACTCTTGCACTCTCACAGAGACATTGTAGGTATCTGGTTCCACTTGTAGTGACAACACTGGATCAATCAATCATAGAGCAATCACAACGCAATGCAGATAGCACACCTGCAAACCTGTACGCATTTCAATCACAGCGCCAACAACACTCTAGCAGATAGCTCGTAGTCACACTAGATAGCAACCTCAGTGCTATCTCCAACAACGATGGCAACGACAACAACACTGGCTAACACGAATTCTTGATTCAAAAATCAAAGGGATCGATAGGCAGGAAACAACGAATGTAGATAAGACACCAAACACTTATCAGTGCAATCACCGTGTGGTTCCTCAGAGTGGTTAAGTAACTTGTTTCTCTGATACCAAAATAAACACCTAGACTGAACCACACACAAGTGAGACAGAGCGCACAAAACTTAAATTGATGAGAGAAAACTATTACATGTATAGTTTAATAATAGATTATATCACTCTCCTATCTAATTGGATCTCAAACCACCTTCAACCCCAATCTGGTAACAATGAAACAAACTCTACACAATATTATTATTTTAATAGAATCTAGATGTTTCTTCATTATTCTAATAGTAGGCACAAAAAGTAGCGAATGGCTTATAGTTTCTTCCTTTTCTCAACATAGGGGACATTTGCTTGGCCCCTCTCTGTCCATGTGCATTGTTACTTATGACTAATCACATGAAAATTTTGGATTTGGATTTCAAAGGGGATCTAATCTTCCAAACCGACTTCAAAATATGAGTGCAGTTTTTCAATTTTTCTAGATTCACACATTGCCTTGTAGTCTAACCTAGGATTATAGATCCATAGGGCAGGATTTTTGGACCATACAAATCCATATTTTGAGTTCTTAATTGTCATGACTTGACTTGATTATAGGATGGCTATACATGTTTCTCATAGTTCATCTTCCTTTTCATTTTTATTTAAAAATATTGTTGATTTCCATTCATCTTTTGAGTTCTTAATTCTCACAATTTGACTTGATTATAGGATGTCTATACAGGTTTCTCATAGTTCATCTTACTTTCCATTTATATTTAAAAATGCTGCTGATTTCCATTCTTATTTCAAGATTGTGATTTGCTCTGAAGAGGCAGCTTGGGCCACAGTAAACATAAATTTTCAGAGAATAGAGAATGTTGATAAATTTTCAAGAACCTTATCGCCTTTCCCATTTTTCCTATCCAAAGATCGTTCCTCTTCACATTCTTTTTCCATTACCAAATGTCACTATTTGTACTATGGCAAAAATTTCATAAATTGTTTAAAACTTGTTCTAATATTACCCCATTATGTTATGGGTTATTTTAAGGAGATGAGAAGAAAACATTGTTATGGGTTACTCGAGATGAGAAGTCGAAAACATTGTTTCGACTCTAAGAGAGCCTTATTATTATATTTGTAAATTTGGTTTCAATCTTCTTTTTCAAAAATAATTTATTCAAATTTCAGTAAAAATTATGAGCTTTTAAAAATTATATATTTATAAAAAATATGATTTATAGTTGTATTTTAAAAATTAATTACCAGAAAAACATTTAATGATAAGAACACATTTATAATAATTAATACAATTTTTTTTTGGTATGGTGGGATGGTATTTTCTT
>JASDQU011179127.1:5442-26334 GCA_032191745.1 Picea mariana | reverse complement strand
CTTCCAAAACGTGGGGCTTATCCTTAGGAGGTCGACGTCCTCCATTTTCGTCTCCTGGATAAGGAGGACTTCTGGTCGCTCCAAC
Organism: Picea mariana; assembly: GCA_032191745.1. NCBI lineage: Eukaryota > Viridiplantae > Streptophyta > Pinopsida > Pinales > Pinaceae > Picea > Picea mariana. The sequence continues at coordinate 26,249 of JASDQU011179127.1, read as the reverse complement.
CTTACTATGTCCTGTAAGGCTTCTTCTTTTATTTTGCTTCCTAGTCCTCGGCAGTTCCAGGAGACGTACTGCATTATTTCAGCGGTGGGAGGGGGGGTCCACCTTTCGGTGTTTTCCCTGGCTTAGCTCCTGATCTTGTGTGAGTCATATCCGGGATAGTGTGCTGGGTGCCTAGGGCCACTTCCTTGTTAGCTTGCTCTTCTCTTCTTTTTTTTTCTGACTTTCTTCCTCGCTTTGGCTGCTCCGGAGAGCCTTTTGGGCTGCTAGCTTCTTCGGCTTCCTCCTCCAGAATGTCCAGGTCTTCATGTGAGGTCTGACTGAGGTGCTCGTTGTCAAGAGTGCGTGACTTGGTGGGCGACTTTGTTGCAGGGGTGACCGATGGAGAAATTTCATTTCCAGTTGTTGCTGGAGCGATAGAGGTGGATTGGGGGGCTTCTGGAGCATTGTGGGAGGGTTGACCTTCCTTTAGAGGTTCCTGAGTCCTTTTTTCCTTGCCTCTAGCGTTGTTCGAATTTTTGCCTCTTCTAACTTTCTGCCATCCTTCGGCATCCTCTTTCCCATTAGATTGGATTTTAGGACAATTCCTTTGAAAATGGCCATGCTCCTGATAGTTTCTGCATTTGAAGGGTAAATGCTCGTAGTCAAGTTTCTGAAAGTGGGTCCAAGTACCGATCGAGAGCTTGACTGCTTCAGGAAGCCCTGCTTCCAGGTCTACCTCCACACATATTCTGGTGCAACTGTACTGTCCGCGATTGTCAGCTCTGTCTATGTACCTGGCCACTCCATTCCCTATCCGTTGTAGAGATTCTGAGTCCCAGCAATGCATCGGGAGGTTAGGTAACCTGACCCACACCGACACTTCTTTGGGCGTGTCCACCATGGGGTCAAAATCCGGGGTCCATTTGTTCAAATAAAGACCCTGCGAGCCCATGAAATAGGGGTCGTTCCTGAAAATTAGGTCGCGGTCCTCTTCAGAAATAAATTCAAATACGAAATATCCTCTCCCGACAGGGTAGCAGGTAACCCCATGTGCCAGATTTGGTTTCCAGTTGCGTTGGATCCAATCATCAGTGGTTTTGGAGGACGGCCATAGGCCCATGAACTGCCCCACGAGGCCATGCTGGGCCAGAGCCAGGGCGATCTGCATAGGTCTTTCTTCAGGAAGAGCTATTTCTGGAATATCCTCAAGCTTCTTGATGAATTTTGGGATCGCTGGAGCCGTCGTTTTCTTCCCGCAGCTGTTAACCAGTCTTGTGAATGCCTCTTTGCACGGGATCGGCGGAGGAGGGGCCGACCCCCCACTCCCTGGCGCCGCCATTGGACCTCCCAGCCCGATCACGCTGATAAAACCCTAGCTCGCAGAACCGGGTTGAGGTGCCATTCAAGGGAACTCTATTAATTTATGCATTTTCATTTTTAATCATCACTTTGTATCATAATTAATTAAAATAGTTTTTAAGAGAAAAAATGTATCTCATTGGATAATTAGGGTTTGCATGATTAAACTAAAAATATGTGGAGAATTAAATAGATTGACAGAGGAATGATAGGAGACTTCACATGAAAATTCTTAGAAAACCTAAATCCAAGGTAATCGATTTAAGTGGCTATAAATATTGCTACTTAAATATTCTATATATAGTTTATGAAAGAATGTTTGTACTTGATGTAAGATGATACAATAAGGTTGAGTTACCCATTTCTTTATAAGTTTTATAGTAGAAATAAACTTAGCCCTAACCCTAGATGTGATATCACTATGGTCACCTTTGAAAAACCCAATGAGACCACAATTTAGCCAATAGAGATCACAAACATAATTCAATTGTATCACAAGTTGGGCACTAAAGAATCACAAGTTACTATTACATTACACTAACATCTCCTCTTAAGTTTGAGTTGGGGTCGTAATAAGGAAGGGAGGATTTATAGATTACCCCACCCCTCATGTTAATGAGAACTTCCTTCAGCCCAAGCACATCACAAAATTTAACATACATGACCTCTATCAAAGGCTTGGAAAATATATCAGCAATTTATTCCTCATTCCAACAATACTTGAGATGAATGACTTTACCTTGGATCAAATATCGTACATAATATTGATGGAACACAACATATGCTTAGTTAAAGAATGGTACACTAAAATGTGAGAATTCTAAATAGATTTCTAATTGTCACATTGTATTAAACACAATGGCTCTTGTTGAAGTCCAAGCTCATCCAATAATGTATAAATATTTATTGCCTCCTAGCTACCAATGGAAAAACCTCTATACTCAATCTTTGTGGTAGAGAGAGTAATTGTAGACTACATCTTGCTTGATCTAGCAATTTTATTTAGTCTAGAGGTAGATTCAAGAGTGTCTGTGATCTGGATTATGCTAAGAACGAAATGAAGGTAGAGATATAACAAGGAAATACATAAAGATATTGAAAGAAACACAGAGATCAAGTAATACACAATTTCTATTAATGAACAAAATGTATAGGAACTTTAAATTCAGAGCAAACTTAACTTGCTAGAATGGTGGTAGCTTATCTTTGAGAAGATATGTGATGGCTTCTCACATTCACAAGAAGATGATTACAACAAGGCTCCAAGGGCCTTTTTAACATAAAGCATAAATGAGAAAATCCTAAACATCCAAAATCCTGACCCCGAGAGATGAATCACCAAAAGGTTTGTGGGCCTCAATGGGGGTAGCTGATACGTCAACTTCCCAAGGGCGTAAATTTTGCATTCGATCTTCGTTTGGGGTGCTCTATAACTTGTCGGAAAGGTCTAACCAAGGAGTACACATTTTGTTTGGCATAACATCTTCCTTCGAAGACATGTTAGGCACTGTCGATCTAAGAAGAGTGTTGTTTATGGCCTCAAAACAACCCTGGAAGTTCAAGACCCGAAAATCCATAGAAAAACTGCTAAGGTGGAAAACTGTGTTTTGAGCCAGTGGAATAGGTAGGTGGCCACTGATATCCACCTCGATTAGACTAGATAATGGCTACATTTGACCCATCTACTAATCTTGCAAATATACCGTTTTTTTGTTCTAAATAAAGATGGCACATGGAGAATGTGAATGGACTATTGAATTTTGAACATCATCACCATAAAATAGCGGTATCCATTACTATGTGTCAATGACCTAATATATCAACTCTAGATGGTTGTTGTAATTTAGTAAGATTGATATGAAGTTTAGTTACCGTCATTTCCATATCAATCTAGAAGATACATGAAACCTTTAAAATGCACCAATGATTATTTAAATGGGTGATAATGTCATTGGATCTTATTAATTCCCCTACACCATTCACGAGAATGATAAATGAAGTGCTTAGATCACATATTTACTCATTTGTGATTATGTACTTGGATGATATACTCATTTTCATTAAAACTTGGGAATACCACTTCACTACTTAGAAAACATGGTTTAGCGAAGGTTTTAGTGGAGGATTCTTAGTGTTATAAGATTGAAATTTTCTTTAAACCTAAAAAAAATCTCTCCTCTAACAAGTGCAAAGGTTTTTTAGGTGTTTTTTATAACTAAATTTTCATTATGAGTAGACATTTTTAATCCAAAATTGGATTGAGTGGAGGTAGATTAGAGATTGGAGTTAGGATCGAGTAGAAGACTTGTTTGTACCAAATCAACTAATTGGAAAATAAGAACTAAATAAAAGAATATTGACGCAAAGGTTGACTATCATATCAACTAGACTATGTCTACTAGTGTACATATGTTGAAAACTAAAATGAGAGATCGATTAGATTTGATGAAAGATGTGGATTGAAGGACTGGTGGGATCCTTGTTAGCAACATTATGATAGTTAAAAATTTGTTAGTGAGGAGGGGATGTCTATGTGGAATTATATGATTGAGATGATTCAATTGGAAAATTGGCATCAATTACCAAAGGGGAAGTCAAACCATTTTGTAATGAAAGGGACGTAAGTGAAACCAAATAAATCTAATTGACTCTTGGATATGGCCTAGATATTGGAAAATATTTTTGTGAAAGTTGATTAAAGGATCATAATCGATTTAGAGAGTTGTTTCATTTCAAGTAGAAAATTGAATTTCCTTGTAGAAAGGACGAACCTTTGATTTGATACTAGGGCTACCAATCATTGTGAAATGCAACCCTATGTGTGTGGAATCTCAAAGGTCATGTAAGTTTACAATTGTGAATACTCATTGATGTACATTATCTACAATTGATAATAAATGGAGTTCATTACCCATGAGGGTTTCCTTAAAACAATTTATGTACTATGTGATAAATGTTTATGGTATTGATTGTCTATTTATTATTATGTTATATCAACAAGGAAAGAAATCTAGGTTGTAATATTCATTGGATATACTCATTTTTATTTAACATAATCCACATTAGATGATAATGACTTTCCCATTGGAAATAAAATCAATTTGGTATCATGGAAACATTATTGTTATCAGGAGCAGTGTACGGTGAAAACCATACTAGGATATTTGAAAGGTGAAGATTCATTGTTGTTTGGAGTTACCCGTAGTCATGCTCCAAGTGGAACTCTAATGAAAAGGACCAAGAGATTGATAAAGGAAAATGTAGATTTAGAAATTTGGAGATGAATGTAAAAGGTATTGAAAAACTAATACATGATTTGGTTCAAGTGGTGGTTCATAATCCTAGAGTTGGAGGAGAAGAAATTTTTGATAGAGAAAAGGAGAAACCAGATAATTCCAAGGACCCTAAGAAGACCTTTCATCGATAAAATGACCAAGACTTCTAGAAGCCTCTTTAGAGTTGAAGCTAAAGAGGAGATAAAATTTTATTATGGTTAGATGGAACCTGATCAATTAAGTAATTGGTTGAAGCAACAATAAGTTTGTTTAAATGGATACAATTTTACCGACGAAGAAAAAAAATATCTCTCAACTGAAGATGGAGGGATATGCATTGCTATGGTGGGAAAGTCTATGTCAAGCTTATTAAGGAGAATAAAGTTGTGCACTAGGAGGATTTTAAGTCACTTTTAATAACCAATTCTACCCCATGGGAAATGAAAGACAACAACAGTTTAAATGGCATCATCTTAGAGAGAGATGAGAACAAGGATTAGTTCAATAATATACAACTAAGTTGGAGTATGATTTTGTGCCATTAAACACATTTAAGGTTTTTACTGGGAGCCCTTATGTAAGGTATGGAGCTGATATATTCTTGAGAAGAGACAATCAGTGGAGGTTGAAAAAGGAAGGAAAATTCTACCTTATTAGTAGATATAGGGTAAGAAGACAATATCCTTAATTTAAGCTATTCATGCTACCAAGGTTAATCAATAACATTAAGGAATTTGTAATGTTGATTGTGTTGTGTAAAATTGTGACAAGGGTTAGAAGATCTACAAATCTAGTGGTTGTATCTAGATCACAAACAAATATGGGAAATGAAACTAGAAATCCTAGCTCTAAAYRAAATTATTCACTYTTAAACTCATGCTAGTCATTCAAGAAAGAAACAATTGTAGAAAATAAAGAAAAAACAAAACAACAAGTTTAAAAAGAAAGAACAAATGCTTCATTGCCTCAATGTAAATTTCCTTACATGCACTAATAGAGGATTCCTCGAAGAAAATGGACTCCTAGGCCTCCTCTTTGGGAGGTTTATTTGTTCTTCTCAAGAGTGTGGTTGCTCTCTCCTCCTTATGGCTATAAGTAATAATGGGTGCTATTAGAAATGCTCTCAAGAGACTAGGGTTCTTGAGCTCTGGTGAAAATCCAACAACATTTACCTACAATGGATGGAATGAATGAGAAATGGGGGAGGCCTCTTGGTTTTATAAGCAATTTTTTATTTTTTTTTTTCTTTTCTTTTTTGAATAATTCCAAGATGGAAAAAGTCATAAAAGGGGTTTTATGACTTTATACAATGAAAATAAATTTAGGGTCCCTTAAGTTATAATGATGGAGAATGGTGTAAAAGTGGGGTTAGACATGTGATACCCATATTATTGGCGGTGTATTTCGGAAAAACTAGAATTTTGGTCTACATGATCAACTTTTGGGTGATAACAAATCATAAGACCCAATGGAAAAGTTGATATCACATTTGACTAGGAGGAAGACTTGACTCGTATTCTATGTAAGTATGAGGTCATTTTTGAAAAAATAAAGGTGTTGGAACAATAGGATAACCAGGTTCATCACACATCTAGATCTTCTGGAGAGAGTCACTTAAGAGTCAACATTCAACTAGGAGAGTCAACTGAGTGGTCGATTGAGCTTTCAAATGGTTAATAAAGTAAACCATGGTAATGGACTAGTGCATAGTTCAAGGAAGAACTCAAGGAGTTTTTTATTTTTGGGTATGTGTTATATTATTTTCATGACTGTAGGTCCCCCTATTGGGGGTGCCCTCAAGAAAAAAATTTGGGGGTAGTTTTTCACCTTTGGCGGTTTAGTAGTGTATGGTATTTTAGCCCATGGTTTTCTAATTCTAGTTAATAAATTAGGGTTGTAGTCTAATCCAAGTTAATGTATTAGGGGTTTTGGATGTCATGGGATCATATATATATATATATATATATATATATATATATATATATTGTATTGTAAACAATGAAGTGGTAAAATGATGAATAAAAATTAGAGTTGTGGCTCTAAACAAGCTATTGGTTTTCCCGGTTTGGGTTTCCAAGGTAAATCTCTGTGTATATGTGTGATTACAATTGTTTTCTTTTTTGTATGTGTGTGCATTGCATTACCGAGAAATGTTTAAAACTTACATTTGGTATCATAGCAATTATTGGCTTCAGGGGGATGCCTTTGTGTCTAAGGGTTTGGCTTGGGGCTGTGATAAACCTTGTTACAGTGGGAGCTCTGTGTTATTGATTCTTGTGGTGAAAAGAAATGGAAAGCAATTCAAACATAGAGATAGAAAAATTTAATGGGAAAAGTTTTGAGTAGTGGAAGCTCAAGATGGAATATCTTTTGGTAGATAAAGATCAATGGATTGACGTGGATCCAGGAACTGCACCTATGGGAATGTTAACAAAAAACTATAAAAATTTGGATCGGAAGGCAAAGAGCACAATCACATTGTGTCTCTCAGATTCATTATTACTGAATGTGTCAGGGGAAGCTACAACCAAGGCATTATGTGACAAGTTAGGGGCTGTGTATCAGTCTAAGTCCCTAGTAAACAAATTGTTCCTGCATAATAAGTTGTAAAACACGGGGATGAAAGATGGAGACTTGGTGACATAGCATATGAATTCCTTAAATACTATGATAAGTCATTTATTGTTTGTTGATATTGAGATTTTTTATGAAGTTAACTGTATCAGTTTAATGTGCTCTTTAACAGACTCGTGGGATAGTCTGGTTGTAGCCACAGGAAATAATGCAACTAATTTAAGCTTCGATGATGTGGTCTCATCCTTGTTGTCAGAGGATATGAGGTGAAAAACATGAAAGGAAAGAGCATAAATTCCTTATTTGTAAGAGGATGCCCCCAAGAAAGAAATAAAAATAAGTCCTTAAGTGGGAGATCTAAATATACAAGAATACCTAAATCTCCTGGAAAATTTGTAAAGGTATGTTGGATATGTGGAAAAGAAGGGTGTTGACGATTGAAAACATCAACGTAATTTCGCCCGCAAAGTGTTGCCAAATCCTATTATTATATAAGACTAAATAATGCTAGTAGGTGGGACCCCCCTGAACTTTTGAAGATCAGATCTATTCATTTTCAATGTTATGATGATGTGCTACAAAGTTTTACTTGGTTGTTGAGAATATGGTTGTCATTGATATCAGTTAAGCTTTGAGATTTCGTTCCTTCATGATACTACAACCTACTATTCATTTATGACATTTTTTCTTCTTGCACCTGTACAACAAAAATATTGGTAAAATTGCAGAAGGGCATTTTGAAGAAAAGTAAAAACTGTATCTAAGAAAGAAAAGGGAAAAAACCTAGCTCTGCGATACTATATAAATGAAATACTTGTTGATAGTGGCTAAGTCCTAACTAACAAGAAAATGGCATTAAAAAAAAAAAAATGTTAATTTTGATATGCATATTGTGGAAGTTTTGGTGGCGCATTCTTGGCAAGTGATAATACATGGGTTATGCATTGATTGATGAAATCGATAGCCAATATGCATATGTTATAAACCTTGGTGGCTTATGGAAGTAATGGATTTGCAATTTTTTATGGTGGTTGTGCTATTGGTGATGATTATGTTGTATAGTGGTCAAGAGATTCATTTGAGTTATAGAATGGGTGACGCAAGTGGCAAGGTAACGACACAAATGGTTGAGTGTGGAACTTGGATTATGCTATGGTTTAATGAGTTGATATTCTTGATGCATTGGTTGATTAATGGTGTTAATGAAGGCTCGTTAGCATGTACTATGGAGTAAATGTGATATGGGTGGAGGTGACGTGCATTTACTGCACATCACCTTTACCCTTCTCATTGGCCACCATCCTCATCGGACTATTGTTTGATCTCGTTGTTGTGTTCACGCTCCAGATTTTTAGCAGGGTGAAACTGCTCGGTCGCTTCTAGTCTTAAGGTTTTTGATTGACAAGTATGTCTCTTTTGGCCATTCTTGACTTCACTTTGGTTATGAAATGGTTTTGGCTCAGTTGTATGGGTCTGTGTTGTCTTGAGTGATGCAACTGTGTGGTTTCGACTTTGAATGGAAAATCGATGGTTCTACATAAAATTGTCGTGAGTTTATCAGAGTTGGTGGTCTTCCTGGGTGATAGTTTTGTTACCACAACGTTTTGTCAAGGGTTTTTCTTTAAAACACTGATTGGATGATTGTCTTCACGGTTTCTGGGTTTTATTAGAACCATGTTCAACTCTGTCAAGGAAATGCCTCCTATTCACGAGCATTGTGTTCCTCCTTGAGTGCATGCCTTTGGCCCCGAAGTTCCACCATAGTCGGTGCTCCCTCCCTCCTACGATGGCTACTATGCAAACCCTTAAACCCTCTAGACTGAAGCTGCATAAGAAGTCTGTCGATCATGATAACATTATTATGGCATGTTACTTTGAATGCGGGATCACCCATTATTAGTATAACAGTCGTGTAAGTATGGATTTTGGCCAATACCACTGTGAAAATGGCATGAGCCCCGCATTGCCAATTGCACTTCTAAAAGGTTCATAGGAACCAACTTGTTGTCAAAATCAATTTTTTTTGTTATGAAAGGGCCTCTGTCGTTTTCATTTTGGTTTGTGAGTATACACCATTATCACACTTGTTTGGTCAATTGTTTTCCCTTACCACGGTGCTGAATTGTTGGTTATTATACAGTTGTTAGAGTGGGCTTATGATGTTTGGATAATGGTTGGAATTGGTCATAGGGGTTTGGTGTTGTTCACACATGTCGCGTCCTATAGGTGATTTTTTTTTAGAATTAGAATATTGGATTGGATATTTTCACTGCATCTTTTGTCATTGGTATAATACACTTGAATTTGCATGGCCTAGTCACTCACATGCGACTTAAAAAATAGCTCAGAATGAGGTTTTTGAGTTATATGCATGGTTATATATTGCTGTGTGGTTATGGGAATTATTACACTGTGAAATTATCTCAGTTGTACACCACGTATAATATGGATGGATTGTTTTATATGCCCAGTAATACCCCCTGATTTCTAAGTGTGTTTGTCTTTTTGCAAATTGATCACTGTAGATGACAGTTGTGTGGGATGTTTGGCTCGGTTTTAAGTCGCACTGAGATACTTGTTTTATAGTGGCATGGTTACATGGTTTCGTAAATTTGCTCCTGCGTAGCCTATGTCTAAATGATGATTGTTGGTTATAGTCAATTACCTTTTCAGGTGTGACATGTGAGGTCTTGATTATTTTGATCTTTCTACTACATATATATGTATGGAAATGAATATCTTTATAGATCTTGATTGGCTTCATTACAGAAATAGTACTTCATTATTATTTTGGAAACATTACCTTTAAATATAAATGTGGATTGAATAAATGTATGGTAGTGATAGATGTTGATGATTACAGATTGGAAATGACTGTTGTTGTTGACTGTTATAAAATGAAAAATGTGCGAATAAAGGGAACAAAACCTCTTACAAATTGTGTAAAATACATCTGTTTTGAAATGGCACTATATCGGATATTAATGGACAGTGAAATTAGGCAAATACACAAGAATTATTACTCAGTAATCTGGTTGTTGGTTGATGCATAGTTTTCTTACTGCAACGTATGTTATGGATTGCTTAATTGATCCCATGAATATTAAATGTTTTTTCCCCCTCATTATCTCATTTTCTGCTAATTGCAACCTCCTCACATATCCCATATTCATTTTGTTCACTCCTTGTTCTGATATTGATTACAACTAAGAGAATTTATGTGTTAAGTAAATGAAGTGACAATGTCTTGAGTGGACTTCAGTAAGGTTTATTGGTTTTCTTACAGTTGATTGTTGTTATCATTGAGCTGTGACCATATCTATCCCCTTTCATTATATCATATTTTCGCTAATTACAAACCCATCATGTATCCCTGAACATTTTTTCCACCCCCCCTGCTCATTGATTAACATTAGAACAATTTGTATGGATTTGATTGCATGAGCCTGATAGAGTCCGAGCCAAATCTATTTCGTATTTTTAAGGCATTGTCATGGATGGTTATTTAAAAGACTATTTGCTAATTGTTAACATATGCAGGATTATTTTTTTCAGTCGGGGAAGCCATGGCCGAGGAAACAAAGGTAGAGGTAACTGGAACTGAGGCCCAAGGAGGCCTAGGTTATCAATACATTTTGATGTTGATTCTGAAGAGCTTGGCCAATTGTTCCATGTTGGGTTCTTTAATTGGATTGGACATGTAATAGTCCAACCGAGGCCTAAAAGGCCTCCCTTCCAAGCCCCGCAAGCCCATGGTATACTTGTGCCTCCTCATGTCTNTGGGTGGCAGGAGATTGTTCACCCGGCAGTCTCCCAACACCGTGGCTGGCCAAACTTAACCTTGACTACTCCCTCACCTTTGAACCCCATTTCCCAAGCTGCCCCTAACCACTCACTAGTGCAATCCTCCCATGCCAGTAAGAGATTGAAGACTGAAGCCCACCATGCATTTGATAAAGAAAAAGTTGTTGCTGCCCCTTCCTCACCCTCCGGTGACTATGCCAAATCCATGTCTTCACGGATGCATTTGAGGGATGATTGTTCCCACGTGATCAGTGAGATAAAGACTAAAGGCTCTGCCCAGCTCAAGGCAATTTCAAGGAAATCAGGAGGTGACAACAATAACCAAGGAAGGTTTCTTCACAGACTGGAAAATATGGTTTTTAAATTTTATGTTATTTATTGTTTTATGACAGTGGACTTTAGGGATTTTGGACAACATGTTTTATTTTGGATATATGAGTATTATTTTTGAAATAATTTCAATTTTAATGAGCTAAAATTGCCAAAAGTAAATATGTTGATGGGAGGCACAAGGGGGTGTGTTTGCTCAACAAATGGATTATGTTATGATGTGATGATTGTTATCACTAAAGGAGTCACAAGGGGGTCCCACCTATTAGTTATTATTTAATTATGGCCCTATTATGATTATTACTCCCCCCCCCTCCTTAACTAAAGTTAGTTAAAGCCTTCTGTTAGTTTAACTAATAAGTTAGTTCAACTACTCTAACCAATTATAAATTGTTAAAAATTGAACTAAGTGGAGGAACAAGAGGTTGATAGAAGCACAAGGCATGTTAAGGTTTTCTCTTTGAGTTTATGTTGAGATAGTTCAGTTTTCATTCATTCATATATTCATCAAAACCTAATTCTCTTTTGTGATAGCAGGGTCTTATTGTAGACAGCATATTCAGGCCTGAATCAAATCATTCAGACACTTTTTCTTCAGAGGTGTTGATCTATCTTTGATAGTCTGTGTAGACTTGTCTGTTTATGAATTAATTTTCATGACTGATAAAGGCTATTGTGCAGAGTCGATTGGGAAGCAATTTGTGGCAAGCTGATCCATCTTTTAGAGTTCAGTTTTGGTTTTCTGTCAGAGGTCCTTTTGTATGTTCCATCAGGCATTTCTAAGTTTGACTTTGGTCCAATATTTTTGTGTGAAGTTTTGTAAAGACAATGAATCTTTGGTGAATTGGAATAAAATAAAGGATTGCTTTATGTCTCATATATATTGAATATCATCTTGGTGTCTCTACTTTTGTTCTTACATTTATTTCAACAACTGATCTGTTCATAAAAATACATAAAAAGTGAATTTCCAACAAGCTTTTGTTGATAAAATACTAGCCTAAGCACTTTTAATTAATACTTGTGAGTTAGGATATATATTTTTGTTGGTTATAAATATAGGGTGATATTCCTGTCTACTTTACTGTAGCCAAGTAAAGTCTGAAAATGCTTGAGTAAAATCGATTCATATCTTTTCCTCAACATTTATTTGGCGAGCATACCAGGGAGATCTTCGATATCTCTCCGGTTAATTTTTTATACTCAATGTTCATCGATACATCTTTCTTTTTATGTTTTTGACTCTTGGACTATTTGATATTAATGACTGTTCCTGTCACAAGGTAGCCCAATCTTGAGCTCGATCTCCAAGACCAGACCAACATCGCTTTGAACCTGTTCCATACCATTTTAGACACTGCTAGGACCTATGCTAAGCTTAACCATTCTTGGGCAGCAATTGAGAGAGATATTAGTGTCCAAGAACAATTGGAAGCTAGACGTAGGAAGCCCATAAATCAACAATAACCTTTTGTTTCTTCAGTTTTGGCCTTTCTTTCATGTCCTCAGATTCTCGTGCTTCTAGAAGAAGAAGAGGCTTGTCACCTAAAATCAATCCTATTGCTGAAATAGGAAGGAGAAACGTTGTGTTATCTGCCCAACAAAGTGCTCTAAGGAGAACTTTATCTGATTCGTCCAACTCATCTTTCTTTTCCTCATCTATCATCCACATAATGTTATCTAGTGGTGGCTCTGTTGGCACTGGAAGTGCTCCATATTCCCAATCTTCATTGTCATTGGTGATTGGTAGCTTATACATCCACCATATCCCCGTCCAATCTATTATGAAGCCCACCAAAGTCATCAAGAAGTATGGACTTTTTCAGTTCGAAGAAGATGCCACGACCACACCATGGCATGTGTCCTCTCCTCTTAACCTATCACCTGCTACTTTCCTGCTTCTGAAGTTTAAAGAGCATTTGCCTAAGTTTTCGGGAAATAAAACTGTCAGTACTAATGAATACCTAGTGGCATTTTCGAATGCTTGTCATAATATAGGGGATAACAACAATGACACTTGCATGAGCTTGTTTGTCAATTCCTTGGAAGGAAAGGCTGTAGTCGAATTTTTTGACCTCTCTCCTAAGATCCTGTCTACTTGGGAGGAGTTAATTTATTGGTTCCGATCCACTTATGGGCAATCCAAAAGCCCTGTTGAGAAGTTAAGGAAGTATAATAACATCACTTACAAAGATGGTGAGACCATCAAGTCTTTCAACTTGCGTTTCACCAAGTTGTATAATCAAATCCCCGAACTTATCTGCCCTCAGAACCAAGCCACCTTCATGCATTACTACAATGCATTTCCTTCTCCTTACCGTCATAGGCTTGAAGAAAAGGCCATTGATAATCTCGGTTCTACTCTGCACACTTGCTTAGAGTATGAGGAACAACTTGAACAAACTGGTCTACCCCAGGGAGAATCAGTTAGACGAACATATATGTATGCTCTCTTATAGCTGGTACAAGATATGAACAATTGTATGATAGCTTTTGAACAGAAAGGTACTATCAACCCTCTCACCCCTGGAGCTTCATCCTCTTCTACCCCTCCCTTTAGATGTCCGGTTGAAAACAGTTTCCAGCGAAAGGCTATCCTGCCTCGGAGTTGGTGTAACTTTTGCGAGGAACACCACGAAGAAACCACGTGTGAGGTAAGGAAGAGTGCCAGAGACAAGATCTTTGGTAAAATACCAGAAGCCACTATCGTTGTCCTAGATTTTTCCAAGCCAGAAGATGTCATGGTCATCAACACTAGAAACAAATCCTATGCCCAAAAAAGAAAATTTGACCCTCCTCGTAGTTCTTCTAGCCCAAGTTCATCCTCAACCACTGCTGCACCCCAGGCTTCCAAAATTCATGAGAGTCAAAAAATCACTCCCTCTCCCCCCTCTTCCAAATACAATATCCTGAATCAATTGGCCAACATTAAGGCAAATGCAACCCTCTTAGACATGGTTTTTGTCCCTGAATAAAATATGCATTTGAAACAATTCATGGAAGAAAAAGCTTCTGTTGTAGCCAATCTTTCTGANTTTTTATTTCTGTAAATATCATGGATAAAATTGCCCATTGTTGCCTCATTGATGGCGGTTCGGGCCCAAGTGTGATGTCGAAGATTATTATGGAAGAACTAGGCTTATCTTGTACAAACGAAAATGCCAGAAGCATGCTCTCCTATAATAGTCTACAACAAACAACCATAGGTGAGATTAAGGATGTAACCTTGGTTTTATGCGCTCATCCTGAGATAAGGACAACCCTCAACATTAAGAAGATCGATATGCCTGCAAGCAATTACTCAATTATCTTGGGGAGAGATTGGAAAGCCCTAACAAGTGGATACCTCTCCCTCGACGAGACACATTTATCTATTCCTCGGAATGGAAAGAATATCATAGTCCTTAGAGAAGGAAGAATTTCACCCTACATAGAGAATGTCCCGCAATCTAGTGTAAACTATATCGAAGAAAACCTAGGAGTGTATTCCATATTCACTGAAGAGGATAATATTCCTCTAGAAATAATTGATTTAGAGGATGAATTATGGCCTATGCACTTCGATGGTTCACATTCAAATGAGGGTAATAGGGCTGGTATTATCTTGGTTTCCCCTATAGGAAAGATTCATAATCTGTCATACAGATTGGAGTTTGCTTGCTCGAACGATGTTGCTGAATTCGAAGCTTTGTTGTTAGGCATTGAGAATGCCCTTAATCTTGGTTGTGGTCACCTTTTAGTTTTCAGAAATTCTGAGCTTGTTGTAAACCTGATACGTAAGACATGCTCTACTAACAACAAGCTGATGAAACAATATTCCCAAACAGTTTGGGCACTTGTCTCAAATCTCCTATCTTTTAGCATCATTCATGTTAGGAAGGAGTTGAATTCTATAGCTAATCGATTAGCTGTCTTCATAGCCTCTCCTACTCAGCAACTCTTGCCTCACTGACCTGATTGTGCTTTCCAATCTCTACATCATTCATACATTTATGAAAACGAAGAATCATGAAGGCCATCCCTAACAATGAAAGCAGTTGTGTTGTCATTCAAAATGAACCCCTCAAGCATGAGGAGACTATATCTATAGGAAATAATGAATTTCCTGAAGACTTGACTCCTCTCAAGAGTTCGTTTTCCTTGAGTGTTGGAGGCAACAAAGAAAGAAGAGAAGTTACAGTTGAAGGTGGTTGAAGCCATCTCCATCAAAAATAGGACACCTGGATATTCAACGAACATTAAAATAAATTTCCATGGTCCTGATAAAGAAGAGATGAGGTATGTTGGGTTACTTAGTGGATTTCAAAAGTTTTTTTCTTGGTTTAATGTGGATCTTCATGGTTTTGATCCAGGTCTTGTTCAACGTACTATGAAAATAGCTCGACAAAAACATAAACTTGTTAAATCTGCACTGAAAGAAACCTTTCGAAGGGAGTTGGGAGATTTCTTAAGGACTGAAATGATTTTTTCAGTTCACCATGAAGGGGTTTCAAAGTGGGAACTTGCTTCAAAGACCCTTGATAATTTTAGGGCCTGCACTAGTCTTCGAACTTTTAGGCAAGCAATTATAAGAAATCCTTTCCCTCCTCTCAATATGGAAATGTTTCAGCAACAAATCGTAGAGTTATACTTGGAGCCCTTACTTGACAGTTTCTTTGGTGACAAGAAAATCAAGGTGGAAGGGGAAAATTATCACAAAACCACTTTTACTACTAATTGCAATACTATGTATTACAACTGTTGGCCTTCTAGTTTATTTGATACAAGTATCGCCTTAAAACAACCTGGTAGCACCAATTCTTGCAAGCAGGCGAGTGAGTAGTCTGATTTCAACGGCAAGGATCAATTGGCAAAGCAGATCGACGGTCGGCGGGGAATCCCAGTTAACAGAGTTGCGTCGATATTAGCGCAATGGATAGCACCTATATTACAAATCTGGGTCGTCCGATCCAGTCGGGACAGGTGGCATCCAATCGGCATTTCGGGGATCGGCGTTTCGGAAGACAAGGGACCTCCCATTCATTGCAGCTGAAATTTTCGATCGGCGAAATATCGAAGGCACCTTTGGAGCTGAGCCCATGGTCCTAGCGCCAAGTCACGTCAAGCGAGCTTGGGAATGAAGGCAGCCCCCTTTTAAATAAAAAATTCTATCTCGGTCGTTCACCTGAAGGACACACGATGCACATCTGTGCTTTCGTAGTTTAGTCGATCGGGATTTCAAGGAAGAAGCGCATTGTGAACTCCCGGTGCAAGAAAGCCCGAAAGGATCAGGACCATTGATCAGGAGGACATGCGGCGCATGATCTGAGCCACGGGTGGGGCCCTTTTGGATTTTCATAGTGTCAGCGCCGAAGACGTAATCTTAGCTGTCCATCCAAAAGGACGCGTGGTGCGCGATCACATCGGCATGTCGGCATTCAGGAGTTCTAAGGGTAAGGGATTCATATCTCAAAGCCCCGAACCCCGAAGCGTCGAAAGTTCCTTTGAGGATAAGCGTAGGGTCACAGCCCATGGTCACTTGAGGGAGTAGAAAAGGCTGTACAAAGAGGGCCAAAAGTGCCGAGTTGAGTTTCAGAAGGGGAGCACCGTGTTCTCCAGATGCCGGTTCGACTTGATCTCAATCCTGATACCTGCTTGGAACGAATGAAGTAGAGAGGGGGTGGTTGAAACCTCGCCTCACCCATTAATTGCAAGGTATGGAGGTCCCAGCAAGAAGTTCGCCCGAGGTGGTCCTCTGCACTAGTTTTTTCCCACAGAAGCCATGCTGAGTCCTCGACTCCCTAGGGAAGTCTGCACACGCTATTTCAACATTTAAGGGCTCAGCTACCCCGTAACGCGAGCCATGCAGAATTAAGGTGGCGTATGACAGAGGAGTGCATGCCAAATTTGATTGAAGAGATGCCTCATCCCAAAAGTCTAGGAGGCCTCTGATGGGCAAATGTTTAGGAGTATATATACTTAGTTTTGATATTTTTCAAAGGATCGATGGTAGAGCGAAGCTCCCGATTGTAAAGTTTTAATAGACACTCTAGTTCTCTGGTTATGCATCTGTATGTAATATTTCTTGTTTAATGACAGACAATTTCCTTACCCCATCTAGTTTTCATCTCATACTGAGGGAGTTCATGATTGACTGATTCACATGAATTATTGCAATTATGTTACGATAAAGGATTTATTGTTGCATTGTTGCATTCTCCGGTTTTCTGCGTTTGAATGTAAGAAGACCTTGTGTTTAGATGTTTTCTCCTACAGTTTGTTAGAAACCTGATGTTTACGACAGACCTTTGCATTTCTCTTATACAAGTCTTCCCCCTATTCACCCTTACTACAACTCACTGTCTGAAGTTTGTCTAAGACCTCACTTGCCCATGCATGCCTGGCCTAGTTTTGGAGTTAGAACAATATTGTTTTGAGTTAACTTCCATTCGATCACCCCCTTTTTATAAACAAATCGTGACATAAACTAATGGGCATCGGGCTCTTCTCCTGTTGCAATATAAGAGTGACTTCTGACGCTAACATTTCTGGCACTGTTGCCAGGGACGAAGTTGAAAATTTTCCCCAGGATTGAACGACATTGAGCCTTTGATTATGAAGGTGCATTAGGCATTAGAGCCCTTAAAGATTGCTACTGTGCACTTGGCGACTCCGCTGTGGCGACTCCAAGGTTTCCACATCACTGTTTCAGTTGTGGCTACTTTAGCATGCCTGAAAGATGACCCATAGGAGCTTTCTCAAGAAGGTCTTAGCAGCTTCTTTCTCAGCCTGAGAACATTCCTGGGGTAATGATAATGTTAAGATCTGGCCTTTGATGGTGAACAAGGACCAGGCACAGTCAAAGCTGTAAATCTTTCACCTGGTGACTCCATGATTCAAGGATCAATCAACGACTACACTGGTTCGATATGGAGAAAATCTTAGCTCAAAGGTTTGCTTTCTGTGACTTTTTCCAGATAGTTGGTTTTCCTAATGCACTTCCTGATAGAGACATATGGGAAAATTTCCTCCCTGAATTTCACGCAAAGAGTTCGGAGGTACCAGCTGAGCATTTACTAGACTTTCATGAGGTTATTCGTCGACTTAATATCATGCATGAAGATGTCCAGATTAAGCTCTTCAGGTGTTCATTAAAGGGAGTTTCTCTTGATTGGTGTCGATCTCTTCCCACTGCAAGTATCCATTCTTTGAACGATTTTCATAAATATTTCAATTCATTTTGTAAAGATTACTATCTAGATGATTATTTGTATGAAAACTGTTGTGAGGAGTTTTCTTTGCTTCATGAAGCCTCTGTTGGCCCTGAAGACCATGTCCATGATAAAGATTTTACCGTGGAGGAAAGCATTTGCCATGAAAAAATAGAGGTGTTGAATGATATTAATTGTGTTAGCCCTAGAATGGAAGCATCTGACATTATTTCAGATGCACCTGTTCTTTTAGATGTTCATAAAGATCAACATGCCTCTTGTGAAAATTATGAGCTTATAGAGCAGATGTGGTTTATAGTAAATGGCTCACCTGGGTATCGAGTTGAAGCAGATGTTCCTAGCAGCCCTGCTTATGATGACAAAGACCTTCTCATTTTTAAAGAGGGGTTAGTTGTGGAGGAGGATTTTTCTCTTTTCCTCTAGGGGGTTTCTCATGATATATTTTTACCTGGGATTAAAGAGAAAAAGATTATGTATGAGCATCCAGAAGCAGCAAGTCCCACTGTCCCTGAAAAAAATATTTTTTACGGGACCACCGGTCTGGAAGAAGATCATAGGGATAAGGGTCAGCCCTTTTTTGGTGAATGTTATAGTGATGATGAGCAACAAGCTTATCCTACATTTGATCACTATAAAGACACTGACCAACATGACAGTGAGCAGAGCCATCCCTTGGTTCCCATTTATGATGAATATGAATCTGATATGGGGGGAAGCCAAGAAGAAGAGGAAAAGGAACTAGAAGAGTAGTTGAGCACATATTTCATTTCAGATCCAATCAACGAGCAACCACCACCTGAGAACAACGAGCGTACGTCAGTCATCCACTCACCTGTGCTTATCGGAGATATTCAGCCACATGTGAGCAACTCTGTAGCAAAGGAGGCTGCCTGCCACCCATTTTCCGAAATTCACCACTCATTCTATGACCCTGTTAGCAAATACATTGAGTGGCATGTCCTTTATGCCTTGGAGCTACCCTATTTCATATCAACTTCAGCCTGCGAGGAGAAGTTGAAGAGTGTAGCCGTTCTACTGTCATGGTTACACCATCTACTGGTGACCACCGGCAAAACGAAGGATCTTCTATTCAGGAAGCTACTTGGATGGCTATGGTGGAAGTTTGCTTTCACCTAGCCCCATGTAAAGGATTTTATTAGCTTAGGACTGTACATAAATAAGCTCCTTGGAGCGTCTATGTTTAGTTTGTTTGGTTTTTTACTTTTTGGCATATATTTCTCAGCAGGAGGTTTGAGCTTGACTCCATAGCCCAACAACAAGGCACTGAAACTGCAAAATGAGTTCTTAGAGCATCACAGGGACGACTCTATCCCCCATGGAGCCTAATGTTAGCACCAATTCTTGCAAGCAGGTGAGCGAGCAGTCTGATTTCAATGGCAAGGATCAATTGGCAAAGCAGATCGGCGGTCGGCGGGGAATCCCAGTTAATAGAGTTGCGTCGGGATTAGCGCAATGGATAGTGCCTATATTACAAATCTGGGTCGTCTAATCCAGTTGGGACAGGTGGCAGCCAGTCGACATTTCGAGGATCGACGTTTTGGGAGATAAGATACCTCCCATTCACTGCAGCTGAAATTGCCGATCGACGAAATGCCGAAGGCACCTTTGGAGCTGAGCCCACAGTCCCAGCACCAGGTCACGTCAAGCGAGCCTGGGAATGAAGGCAACCCCCTTTTAAATAACAAATGTTATCTCGGATGTTCACCTGAAGGACACGCGGTGCACATCCGTGCTTTCACAGTTTAGTCGATCGGGATTTCAAGGAAGAAGCACATCGTGAACTCCCGGTGCAAGAAATCCCAAAAGGATCAGGACCATTGATCAGGAGGACATGCGGCACATGATCTGAGCCACGGGTGGGGCCCTTCGGGATTTTCATAGTGTCAACATCGAAGACATAATCTTATTCGTCCATCCAAAAGGACGCGCGGTGCGCGATCACATCGACATGTCGGCATTCAGGAGTTCTAAGGGTAAGGGCTTCATATCTCAAAGCCCCGAATCCCGAAGCGCCGAAAGCACCTTTGAGGATAAGCGTAGGGTCACGGCCCGTGGTCACTTAAGGGAGTAGAAAAGGCTGTACAAAGGGGGCCAAAAGTGCCAAGTTGAGTTTCAGAAGGGGAGCACCATGTTCTCCAGATGTCGGTTCGACTTGATCTCAATCCTGATACCTGCTTGGAACGAATGAAGAAGAGAGGGGGTGGTTGAAACCTTGCCTCACCCATTAATTGCAAGGTATGGAGGTCCCAGCAGG